>RJWH01006752.1:0-27528 GCA_004363575.1 Solenodon paradoxus
CCCGGTGACCGAACCCCGAATCCCAGCCCCCCGGTTACCCAGTGACGGAACCCCAAACCGCGGCCCCCCGAGTCCCCGGTGACCGAACCCCGAGCCCCGGCGCCCCGCCCCGGCCTGCACCCCAGACGTGGCCGCGGGGCCCTCACCGGCACGGGGCTCCGCCTGCGTCCCCGGCCGCCGCCGCCCTGGGCCCCGCTCGTCCCACGACGACCCCGGCCCAGTGCCGTCCCCGGAGGCGTCCGACGCAAACCGTCGCCGCCGCCGCCACCGCCCGCCCCTGTGACGCACTTCCGCTTCCGGGACAACGGGCCCGAGGAAGCGGCCGCGCGGCGGCCCCCGGTTTCTCCTCCGCGCTCGGGCCCCGCCCGGGGGGCGGGACTTCCGGGGCGGGACTTCCGGGGGGCGGTGGCACGGGCTGCGCACGGCGCATGCGCGAACTGGCCCCTCCCCCTGAGCCGGCGGCGCCAGCACCTGGGCCGCGGGCCTGGCGTGCGTGGGGGCCGCGCTGTGTGCGTCCGCGTCGGGGCGACGGCGACGCCGCTCGTTGCAAACGGAGCGCCCAGCTGAGTGCGTGTGGTTTCATGGGCTACGTCCCTGAAAGCATGCTCCAAGGGCGCCATATTATTCCACAGCTATAAATATATACCCGGGACCTATAGAGGAAGCCGTGTCACCTGACTTGTCATTGTTTATGTTCAGGGCTTTTTAACAGGTCTTTCAGCCACCACGGGTTTTAGACACGTGTATCTGTAAAAATCAATTTTTCTAGCATGATTCCGTCAGAACTTAGCCAGCTAGAAGGTACTCGCTTCCCATATTATCCCCAGCACCTCTCAGGGCTGGGACTTCGGACACCCTGAATGTGTGGCTCCACCGCCCCCTCAAAAAAATAAAATAAAATAAGTTCAAGCTCAGAGAACCTAAGCACAAGCCTGTCGTGGTTGAACTCAATGCCAAAGCATGCTTTCAGAAGGCACAAAGAGGGTAAGAGGCCCGGATGCCAAGGCGGCTTTCAAAGGCAGCTGCGCTCCTCTGCATGTCTGCTTGTGGACAGAGCAGCCCTAAAGGCGAAGCTGAGCAGGGTCTCCACCAGACAAAGGAGATACTGCAGGCTCCAAGATGTCCTGGGAAAGACGCTGCCTCCAGATTTGAACCGGTTTCTCAGAGGGTCCCACATCTTTGCTATCTGCGTTTACGATCTGCTGCTCTCTTTAAAACCAGCTCCCCAGGGCTGCCTTGCATGCAGATGTGTTTGTTTCCCGGGAGCTGTTAAATTTGGAAACATTTTCCGACTCTACTCTGCCAAGCATTTGCAAGGCAAATGAGCGAGTGAGATCCTGGTTGGGAACTCCGGGAGAAGGGAGAGGGTAGCTAGAACTGGAGGAAGCAGAAGAAAGCAAAGATGCAAATGACTAGGATCAGGGGCTTAAAGAAAAGGGTAGATTAAAACCTAAAAAGAAAGAAAAGATCCAGCGCATGCAAGGAAAGAGAAGTCGTCCATCACCCTTTCTGCTTATTCTTCCAATCTATTGCAGCGCTGGTTCACCACCAAACCACATTACGGTTGATGCCAACTTGAGCATCTTTTCCGCTCAAGCCAAGCTGTACTGAGTGCAATCGATGATGGACGGTATTACCAACTGTGTGCGGGCTGACGTGGAGAAATTGGGACAGAAGTCTCTACTGGCTCTGAGGATGCACACCCAGGAATCGATGCAGATGACTGCTTAGTGCAGAGAGTGACAGAGCACCAAGGTTGCATTGTGTCCACAGTTAGCCCGCCTGCAAGGAAGAATCCTAAGATCCCTGGAGTTCCCATTATTCTTTTCTAATCATGGGTAGAACATTGAGCAGATGCCAAATGATTGTGGAGACCTCTGTTCTAATTCTTCCAAGACACAGTTCCTCTAGAATCCTCCCTTCAACCAACTTTCTCTGTTGCCATTAAGCATGCTAGCATATGAATTATTTTATTCACCCCTTGGCTCTGTCATGAGCTGAGTGTGGTTGAATACACTCAGTTTTTGACTGTGTGCAACAAAAAGAAATGAGATATTCACTCCTGCGGTTCCAGCAACCTCACAGGTGACTATCATCATTTGGGAAAAGTTGAGGAGAAATGCTTTTACATTCCTAAGCAAACTTTGGCTCCCCTGGGTGCAATTCAGAAATGAGATGCCTTCTGTCTGCAGCCAGTTCTTTCTCTTAGTGTAACATGTGCTGGGCTATGTAAATTGCTCTCATGGACTGTACAGAGGGTAGACTGTGGATATGAGGGAATACCTCTCTCAGGATCGTAAGGCAAAGGGGAAGGGATTTGAAGGCAAATTGAAATCCCTAATGAGTTGATTCCAGCTAAAAGAAGGGACATCATTCTGGGTGGCTCTTGCCTGGTCAAGTGCAGACATCAGAGAAATCTGAAGCACCAAACACACAGTCCAATTGCCTGGAAGCAGCAAACTAGTTGATGGAGAAGACCGCTTAGCAGAGATTGGTGGGTAGCTTCTGGGAAATGATTATGCAATGCTCCAACCACAAGGAACTGAATTCTTCCAACAACCAATCAGCTTGGCAGAGTACCCCAAGCCTCTGCTTGACATCTTTACCACCACCATCTTCCATCTCCTCTTCCTTATCATCATCATCATCACCATCATCACCACTACCACCATCATCATCACCATCTTCACCACCATCATCACCATCTTCACCACCATCATCACCATCTTCACCATCATCATCACCACCATCATCATCACCACCATCAGTATCACCATCATCATCACCATCAGCACAACCATCATCATCATCACCACCATCAATATCATCACCACCATCACCATCAGCACCACCATCATCACCATCATCATCATTATCACCATCAACACCACTATCACCACCACCATCATCATCACCACCATCAGTATCACCATCATCACCATCACCACCACCATCATCATCACCACCATCAGTATCACCATCATCATCACCATCTGCACAACCATCATCATCATCACCACCATCAATATCATCACCATCATCACCATCATCATCATCATCATCACCACCATCACCACCATCATCAACATCACCACCATCAACACCATCAATATCATCATCATTTTCCCCAGGTCCCCAGAACCTTTAAATAGTCCAATTTAGACCAAACAATAAAGTTAAGACTGGCACTCAGGAGACTTGATAGTATATAAATTAACTTGTGAAAAACAGGCAGAAAAGACTTGGTATTAAAAGGAGATATTACCCATGAAGCCCAGCCCCCAAATGCCATCCCGGCTTGACTCTGACTTCCTCCAAAATCCAAACTTCTATTCCACTCCCTTCAAATTCTAAGAATTTCTCATTTTAAGAAGTTCAGAATGCTCTGGGGCTATGTCATGTTTTGAATCTACTTCCCCATCCCTGGAGATGTCCCTATGCTGGGCAGATGCTTTTGCTAATCAAATTGAATTCCACCCCTGTCTTCCCATCATCTGGCCCTGGACCCAAGTATCTTATGTAGTCAAAGTTTCTTCTTAAAGCATTATTTTCCAAAAGAAGAATTTAAGGACTCCCAGAAGAGCAAAATTGTTTATGTGTGGTACCACTTACCATATGATGCCATATAACTTTAACTTTATGCCTATTAGTCTGCTTTGCTTTTAATTTTTAAAAAAAAAAAGAAAAGAAAGAAAGAAAGGAAAAAGAAAGCAAGCATTGGGGAGGTATGTCGAAAGATTGGAAACTTTGTACACCGGTGACGGGAGTGGACGATGGTTAAGCCACTTTGGAAAACATTATGCTGGGTCCTCAAAAAAATGAAAATCAGAATTACGGTGTGATTGAGAAATGCCACTTCTGGGTATATATACGCAACGAAAATGAAAGTCAGGTCTGCGCATCCATTCATCTGTCCACCATCCATCCGTTCATCCTCCTACCCATCAAAATATCCATATAACCATACTCTCACCCACTCTGTATGCTTTGCATACTCATTACCCGACCCTTGACTGAGGGCAGCTCCTTTCCACCAGGGGGCGCACCCCACCACCCTCCTCAACACTGGAGCTCACTGGTATTAATCATCTGATCTGGTTTTGAAGTCAAGGGCTTGAGGGTCACTTATCCCATCATCCACCCTCAAAAAGACATTCGCTTAGTGATTGCTCTTGAACGTTACCCTATTTGTGAAAGTCTCCCGGTGCAACTCATTCTATTACTAGATACCCTTTATTCCAGAACTTTTAAAGTAACACGTCTAACCTTCAGCATCATGATAAAAAAAAAAAAAAAGTGTTGGTGGAAGGGGATGGATTATGTTGTCATTGAAGTAGCCACAAGTTGGGGACGGTGCACAGAATACTATCTCCATCAGTGGCATGGATGTGTTAATTTGTCTGATTCTCAAAAGGAAATTCAACACAATCGATAAATTACCATTTTTCATTGTGTCTACAATCCCTTTGACTCAGCAATTCCACTGCTGGTAACTCATCCTAAGGAAGTATTCCCCATAGGTATACAAAAGGTACAGGTGCAAGTTAAATAGATAGATGATTGATGGATGAATGGATGGTGGATGATGGATGAATGATGTTTGGATGGACAGATGATGATTGATGGATGATGGATGGATGATGATGGGTAGATGATGGATGATGGATGGATGATAGATGGATGATGGATGAGATAGATGGATGATTAATGATGGATGCATGATGGATGCATGATGGATGATGGATGAATGATGATAGATGGATGATGGATGATGGATGGATGATGATGGGTGGATGATGGATGCATGATGGATGATGATGGATGATGATGATGGATGGAGAGAAATGGATAATAGATGGATTATATATGTGTGGCTAAATGGATGGATAGATAGAGATGAAACATAAATATGGCTGGATAGATGAGTGGGTGGATGACAAAGAGATAGATAGATAGATGGATACAGATGATAGATGATGTAGTGATGGGTGGATGGATAATACATGATAACTAGCTGGATGGATGAATAGATGTTTAGATGATAAATGGGTAGAGACAGTTGATTATGATGATAAATGGATAGAGATAAATGGTAGAAGACGGATGGATGGATAGATAATAGTTGAATAGAGATACAAGATGATGATAGCTAGGTAATATATTGTGTATCATTTATAGTATATATGTTTATATTCCTTGCAGGTGTAAATATTTTATGTGCAGTTAATGCTTCTGGTAGCATGAATTATAATTTCTGAAATTGGATCAGCCCCAATGCATATGTGTAGGGTGCTGGGTATGTCATTACAGTGCCCCCCACACTGAGATAGGCATAGGTGTATTCACTAGGCAGGCTTCAGTGTTCTATGAAGCTAGTATAGTGCAGATGACAATCACCTGTTAGGATGACTTAGCATTCAGAGCATAGGACCAACAGTTGGAGGTGGGGAGCTGAATCACCGTAAAAGATAAAGGGGGATAAGGCTGAGATAAAGGACTAGGCACTTAATCAAATGTGTCTGGTGGGATGTGCAGGGTCTGCGGGTGTGGGGAGGAGAGACACTTTTAACCCCAAGCACTGGTCCCTGAATGAAGTCAATGACACAAGCTCTGAAAACAACCTGGAAAGGACTCAGTTGGGATAGGAAAGAGGTAGGTTTGTTCCAGGTGGGCTGGTGTTGGGTTAAGAGAGCTTAGAGCCTTGATGGTGTCTAGTGAGGTCAGGAATCGAAGTGAGTTCCAGAGAAGGAAAACCCAATACATGATGTCCCTGGAGAGAAGGAGAAATTGTGCAAAATCCAGCTTTCTCTTAATCATTCCTCTGATTCATCTAACAATCTAGGTATCCACCCATTGATCACCATTCCATCTAACCATCCATCCAGCAATCTGTCACTCATCTATGCATTTAATCATTCAACCATCCATCCATGTATTCCACAATTTTTCATCCATTCAGCCATAAGCCAACAATACTTCCATTTGTCTACCCACTCACAAATTCATGGCCATCTATCCATCCCTCTCTCCATCAATCCCTCTCCATCCACCATCCTCCATCCTCCATCATCCATCCATCATCATCCATCATCCATCCGTCATCCAACATCCATCCATCATACATCCATCCTCATCCGTCCATCATACATCCATCATCATCCATCCATCATCCATCTATCACCCATCCATCATCATCCATTATCCATCAATCCATCATCCAATATACATCCATCCATCATCATCCATTATCCATCCATCAATCATCCATCATCCATCCATCCATCCATCCAGCACCCGTCATCCATCCATCATCCATTCATCATCCATCATCCATCTTCAACCCTTCGTCCATCCATTCATCATGGATAAAACATGCATTCAATATTGCCATCAGCAAAGCTCACCTGAGCCTCAGCATCCATTTTTATTGATACTCAAGCACATACTGTCCACATGGCTGATCATTCATGTGCAACCCATTGCAGAGATTCAGGATAATATTTTCAGTTTCCACCCCCTCCCAAAAGTTAGAAATGACACAGCGTGTCCCCAGCCCCCATCATAATCACATCATCGAACAGTCCCACAGCCTAATTCTAGGCAAAAAAAAGCACGTCTCTCAGGAAGGAGGCTCCAGAGATGTGACATCTCCACCCAGGAGTCCAGGCCAAGGCCAGACTTCTCTTTGGGTGAAGGGAGGCCTTCATGAGACAGAAACCAGCCACAAAGTGCTTCCCAGTTTGCTAAGTGCTTTGAAGGCAGTTGTGAAAGATTGATACAAGGAACAATGAGGGCCGAGGCAAGCTGAAGGAAGTTGAGAGGAGACTGACCATTTCTGCCACTTGCCTGGAGCTGGGATCGTAGGGGACCTGCTGCAGGAGAAAGCAGAGACCTGCCCATGAGCTCCCCGGAGGACAAGTCAACAGATCCAGGCAAGTAAGAACCACACCACCAGCTCTTGGGATCCAGGTGCAGGCTGTGGTTGCCTCTCGCTCAGTTAATATTGATTTCATCTCCTACTTCCCCTGAGTCGTGAGGCCTGTCACGCGATGTTACAGAGGAACACAGCACTTCCTGGGCTTAATATCTTTATTCAGCACCTTCCTCACTTCCTTCGAAAGCTGACTCTCTACTGTGGGTTTACTCCTGCCTTTTGTGACTCCTCCATGATGTCTCAGCATTATTTGTCCCAAACTCTACATTGCTAGCTCCTGCAGGTGGACAGGTAAGTCATGTTACATCTTCACACTCACCTCGGCAAGTCTTTGGAAGAAGAGTATTAGAGTTCTCTCCGGGTCCTTTTTTCTCTCTCTCCTTTGCTTTCCTCCATGCCACTGTATAGTAAAGTGCCTTGAATTCCTACTTTTGAAAGATGGAGTCAGACGCCAACACTTAAAATATGCAGTAAAGGGCTTGTCTCTGGCTTTCTCTGTCTTTTTGTAGATCCATCCATCCATGCTCACATCAATCCATCTAATCATTTACCTATCTTACAATCTGCCCATCATCCACCCTCCATTCATCCATCATTCATTCCCCAATACATGCATCATCCATTCATTTATCCATCCTTCAATCCAACCATCCATCCATCCAAGCATGCATCTATCCATCAGTTCTTTGACCCATATAAACATTCATACACCCATCTATAGACCATCTCATCTGTCCATCGATCCTTTCATTAATCCATTCATTCTTTTATACATCTGTCTATACATCCATCATACATTCATTCATCTATCCATCATCCAGGCATTCATTCATCCCTCAATCAATCCATCCATCCAATCATCCAACTACCCATCAATTTGTACCTATGTAAGTATCCATACGCATACCTGTAGTCCGGTTCATCGGCCCATCCACCCATCTAACCTCCCATTAATCCATCCATTCCTGGATAGATCCATCATCCATCCATCCTCCATCCATCATTCATCATCCATCCATCCTCCATCATCCATCCATCCTCCATCCATCATTCATCATCCATCCATCATCCATCCATCATCCATCCATCCTCCATCCATCCTCCATCCATCATTCATCATCCATCCATCATCTATCATCCATCCATCATCCATCCATCCTCCATCCATCATTCATCATCCATCCATCACCCATCATCATCATCCATCATCTATCATTCATCCATCATCATCCGTCACCCATCCATCATCCATCCTCTATTCATCATCATCCATCATCCAACCATCATCCATCATTTATCCATCCATTATCTATTATCCATCCATGTATCATCTATACATTCATCCATCAGCCATCAGCCATTCATCCATTCATCCATTCATCCATCCATCCAATTTATACGTCTATTCATAAGTCATTCATCCATTCCTCTATCCATCTATATCCATTCATCCATCTATCCATGAATCCAAACATCCATCAGTCCACAAATCTTCTACCCATCCATCCAGCATCCATCTCTCCATCCACCCATCCCTCCACTCACCCAAAGGAATGGAGATGGTCACAAACACATTACTCCCCACAAGAACCATTCCACAGTCACTGGGCCCCAACTGTTTCTGTGCCTCCAGAATCCACCTGCACGCCATACTGCCTAAGACCTTGATACTCCATTTTCAGGTGAAGATCAAAGAGTTTCCCCAACTGGTACATCAACTGTCTCCTAAACGCGTGCCGTTGCCTGCAAATTCATCGCTTTCCCCATCTAACTCCCTCCAGCGCACAGCTCCTATATTTTCTTTCAAATGGTAACATTTGGTTCATCCCAGGTGTTTGCATCCATGGGTATTGTGTTTAAAGACTGGCCAGAAGCTAGCATTGCTGTGCTGATGATTGAATGGTGGAGCCAACGTGGATTGCCTCCCCCAGGAGATGTTACCAGCACTCACCAGGAAACTCAGCCAGTGTGTTCTGGCTGCTGGTCTTGCAGGATTCCAGGTATCAGCCTGTTGACTGTTGTCACTGGTGTGTGTACAAAGGACCTGTGTGACCAGCTCCACCAGTGATGGGAAAGCGGTGGGGGCTGGCATTTCTTTCCTGCCTCCTCTGGTTGGTTCTGTTTTCATCTCATCATTCTCCAGACTATAGTAACAATAGGACGTGCATCATGCTACAGATGCTGAGAGCTAGAAGGATGCTGCCCAGATGCCCTGTCCATCCTGGATGGAGTCAGCACGCCCCTGGGACGGGACACCATGCCCAGGTCTGTCTGTGCACCTGCCAGCCTCCTCCAAGTCCTTGCCTCTCCCTCCTAGCTGGGCACTCACACCCAGGAGGATAACTGCTACCCACACCCCAGCAAACTGCCCGTGTGGGTGAGGATGTGAGAAATGGAAAGTTGGGGCTTGGTGGAAAGACAGGCAGTGCTGTGCACAGAGTATGGCGATGCTTCGAGGAAGGAACATGGAATGACCATGGGACACCCCCATTCTGCTGCTGGGGTCACTCCTTAAAGACTGCAGAGCAAGACTCCAAGAGATATTTTCACCCCCGCCTTGATAACATGATTATTCACCGCAGCCAAAACAGGGACCCATGTATGTGTCCAAAGAGCTCTCTGGCTATTTCTGGGAAGTTAGAGCTGTGAATGAGATGAACACAGAAACCAGTGGACACTGAGTGAATCCGAAGGCTGTCTCTGTGGAAGGCAAGCCTCTTCTAACCTGTTGAAACACACGCAAACACCCAGACAATTCTCCCTGGGGAGGAAGGAGCAGGGCAGCGCATATGCAAACACCTCCCTGACCGTGCAGCCCTCACGTCCAATGGGCAGCTTTCATATTTCGACCTCCACAGGGACCCATTCCTGCAAACCTGTCTGTGTAGGTCTCCACAGGATGGGCCAAGGTCCAGCTGGGTATCTGGATTCTTTACCCAGCCCACGACATCAGCAGGTCAGACCAACACCCAAGCCCAGGTGGGCGAACAGGAGGGTTTCTTAGAGAGAGAGGCTGATGGAAGGCAGGAGGTCCTACTCAATGTTTTTCTGCTGCGAGCACAGAAAAGCCACTTTCGAGTGTGACTGTGTGCATCTGTGAGCAGGGAGGGGCTCTGGCTATATACTGGACCCAGATACTGCCAAGTGTTCTCCTGGGGACAAAATCATCCCTGGATTGATAACCACAGTCAGAGATGATGATGATGATGGATGATGATGGGTGATGGTGATGGATGATGGATGATGATGGGTGATGATGGATGATGGATGGATGATGGATAATGGATGATGGATGGATGATGGATAATGGATGATGATAGTGAATGATAGATGGATGGATGATGGATGGATGATGAATGATGAATGGATGATTGATGGATGTGAATAATAGATGATAGATAGATGGATGATAGATGGATTGTAGATAGATGACAGAATATGATGACTGGATAGATAGATAGATAGACAGACAGGCTAACTGACCAGGTTCTAAGTTCTCTGCTCCCCGGAGCAAGGAGTCTGAGAGGGAGACAACAGCCCCCTTGCTCTGCATGGTTCTGTTTTTGATGCGATGGCCTCAGATGTGGGGTGGCCCGTATCGGCCCCAGAGGAAACCCCAAACCACATGGGTGGGTTTTGTATGTGGGTTCCACACCCAGATACATCAGGACTCAACTCTCCCCACAGCAAAAGAGCCACAATGCAGGCAGACCCAGCCGAACCCCATCATCCGCCCCTGCCTTGGGAGCTGAGGACTTGGGTGGGGAGACAGCCCTCTCCTTCGTCAGGGTGGGTGCCCCAACAGGACACACAGGAGACCCCATGCTCAGTACTGGGGACATGTGCAGACCCCAGAATGACGAGGGTGAGGGGGTAGGGAGAATGCCTTGGGCTGACCCCTCACCCCAGTTTGCAGGGGAAACACCTAAAGACCCCTCATCAAATGCTTAGTGCACAGATGGACTAGTCTTCCTCGAAAACCATTCCTCCGGGGGATTGTAAGAAGAAAACATCGTCCGTCACCTGGAGAGAGAAGACGGTGAGAACTGCGTCCCTGCAGGAGAACTGAACCCTGACGACGGCAGACGTCCCACCGGCCCTTCCCGCCACCACGTCCGTCATTCAAGCCCCCTGCGTCCTCCTGGGCTCTGCCTGGGTCTCTGCAGAGGCCGAAGCTCAGACGGGGTCCTCTCCCTCCCGCCGTCCCCGAGCCCCGAGCCCCTTGGAGGGTCCGTCTCTCCTCTGCCCGCCCAGGGGACACGGGGGAGAACGAGGAACCGGCATCTTCAGCGTCTCCAGCTCTGGGGACCAGGACAAAGTCTCGGAGAATAAATCCAGCTCCTGAGACTCCGGGTCACAGTCACCGTCTATTGCGAATTCTGCAGAAAGCATCTCCTTTCCAGGAACCTAATGGCTGAGGGACTGTTTCAAGGCGTCATCTTGTGTCTGCTCCAAGGAAGCTCCCCAGATGATGACTTAAAAATGGGCAGCTCAGGGCATTTCACAGGTTCTCAGGGCTGTGTCCCCACTTCCTGTATGGTTTCCATAGGACTCTCCTCCATCCACAAGGAGCCCTGTCCCCACAAGGGTCCCTCCAGGGCCCCGACCCCACGGCACACTGTCTGTCCAGGGTCTCTGTAGTGCATGATAATATGAGGGGATCCCACATGTGTGTCCTTCTGTGTCTGTGTCTCTCCCCCAGCGTCCTGGCCTCCAGGTCGCTGCATCTGAGCCTCACTCCTGCTCCCGTGGGGGCGGGGACACCGGCTCACCATCCACAGATTGTGTGCAGCTCTGCAGACGATGACCCGCGTGGCTCTGACTTTCCCCAGTTGGCCGATTTTCCCCAGGGGAACAAGCCACCGCCTTCCGCCCTCAGGCTGCTTTCATGTCACAACTCCTTGCAAGAAGGAGCGTGATTGACAGCCTGTCAGTCATCCTGCAGCCATCTCTGCAGGGAAGCGAAACTCTCCAGAGCCTCCTGGACCCGTGACCTCGTTTCTGCATGTGTGTGTGTGTGTGTGTGTGTGTGTGTGTGTGTTTGTCGTTACACTCAAGCAGAGACGTGGTGGGGGTGGGGGCTGCTGGAGGAGCCTGTGGTGCAGTAGCTGTGGGTGTGGCACTTCCTTCTCCTGGTGGCTTTGCGGTAACCACAGGTACAGGGATGGAGTGGGTGGGGTTTCCTCGCGAGGCCCATCATCACAGAGATATGATGGATAGCAAGAGAGAGACAGAGACAGAGAGACAGAGACAGGATGGAAGATAGAGATGGAATATGGATGGATGGATGGATGGATGGATGGATGGAGTAATGAATGAATGATAGATTAATGACTGATGGATGATGGATGATGGATGCCTGATGGATGGGTGATGATGGATGGATGGTGGATGGATAATGGATGTTGATGATGGATGGTGGATGGATGACAGATGGATGATGATTGATAGATGGATAAATTAATGAATAATAGATTAATGATGGATGGATGGATGTAAATGGATAGACAGATGATGAATGGATGGATGGATAAATGAATGAATGATAGATTAATAATGATGGACAGATGATGGATGATGAATGGATGGATGGATGATGATGCATGGATAAATTAACAGATGATAGATTAATGAAGAATGAATGATGGGTGGATGGATGTAAATGGATGGACAGATGATCAGTGGATCGATGGATGGATAAATGAATGCATGATAGGTTAATGATGGACAGACGATAGATGATGAATGGATGCATGGATGATGATGGATAGTTGGATAAATTAATGGATGATAGATTAATGATGGATGAATGATGGATGGATGGATGGATGGACAAATGAATGCATGATAGATTAATGATGGACATGATGCATGATGAATGGATGGATGGATGATGGATGGAGGATGGATGATGATTCATCAGAGATGGCTATATGGGAGGATGGATGAAAGAACAGATATTAATCAATGATAGATGGATGGGTAGCTATAATCCACACAGACAGATGACAGATGGACCATACATAGACCACAGGTGATGACAGACACTAACAGAGTCAGTGCGTCACTGCACAGCTGTAGGCCTTGACCCCGTCCTCCTGGGGCCAGCTCAGGAGACCCCAACGAGGAATCTAACTCTTTCTGCATCTACCCGCCCCCCACCCCCGCCCCGGGGCCCGCACCCCGATTTTCTGACGCCGGAGCTCCGGGTTCCTGGGTCTCCCCCGAATGGCTGAGAATCCTCCAGCCCAGGCCGACGCCTCCAGTCCCTGCCCTGCCTCCCCCCACCCGCCGTGCAGGGAAGAGACCCACAAGGAACAAGCCCACGTGTCCATCCCTGGTGACAACGTGCAGCGGAGCTGGGCTGCCCTCCCGGGGAGCTGGGCTGGGATTCATCCTCTTCCCGGGGCCGGACTGCAGGGAACAGAACCGCCCAGAACCCGAAGAACCGCTGTCTCCCGCGGGACCGGGCGCCGGAGCTGGGGCGCTGGCTCCCGGGGTCTTTCCCCCGCCGTCGCCTTGTAAATCGTGCGCCTGCGAGAGCCGGTGGAGGGAGCTGGGGAACCTGCCGCGGGGACCCTCGGACGGAAGGAAGGACGGGGGTCCCCGGGCCGTGAGCGCGGAGGCGTCCTCCCCGGGATGGCTGCAGACGCCGCCGAGATGTCGCAAGACACCCATCTCGGGACGTCAAAGGAAATGAGTGTACTGGGTCAAGCCTGTTTCCAACGGTGGCCCCTCCGCAGCTAGACACGCCGCAAAGCGCCCGCCGTCTGCCGCCCCTGTGAGAACATGGGGGCGTCGCGCGCGGCCGCGCCCCCCTGCACCGTCCCGAGCCGCCTGGAGGGCGGGGAGACGCCGCAAGGGCCCAGCGCCCGCTCCTCGCAAGGGCTGCGTCTCCGCCCGCCCGTCTGCAGACGGTTACACAGGAAATTTCAAAACGGGTTTCCTCTCGGCTAAGCCTTCCTCCCACCCCGCCTCTCGCTCTTGCTCCTCCTGGCACCTCGAAGAATTTGCATCAGCCAGCACCCCCCCACACACCCCAACCCCTGTCGGCGGACCATGCACCCCGGGAGCCGGGCCCCAGACCTGAGAGCCGCTGACAACTGCTAGGTCAGCCGCACCTGCTCACCCTGCAGCCTGGAACCTGCACCTGCCCCCCGGTGAGCTGGGCTTCTGCCCTGGGGACCGCGCCCGCCCGTGGGGCAGAGGGAGGGAGCTTGGGGTGCTGTCGCATTCCTGGGACCTGCATCCCAGGAAGGCAGAGGGGAGACGGGGCTGCGCTGCGGCAGGGAAGCCGGCATCAGACTCCGGGGTCGCCCTGGAGCTGGGGGTTCCAGTTTTCCTAATTGTAAGAAGGCAGGAGGGTCCGGATAAAGGGCGACTCCCCTGCCCCCTGGACCCATGGTGTCTGGAGTTCTGGGGGACCCCAGCTGTGCAAAAGGCTGTGTGCAGGGCCTCGGTCACAATGAAGAGGAAATGCGCCGTGTGATGTGTGTCCTGCTAGGACCCGGCGTCTGTGTATGTTTCTCGGCCCTTGGCTGCTGGGGGTGTCTCTTGCTGGCCCTTCCTTGGAGAGGCAGCGGTCAGCTGAGTCCATGTCTCCTGCTGGGTTCTCACTCTGGTGATGGCAGGGCTGACAGACTGTCCTCCTCCCCCTCCACGGTCACCCACTGCGGGCACATCCCAGGGGACACACAAGGCTGGGAGGGGACGACAAACTCACCAAGGTCGTGAGCACCTGGATCCAGGCAGTGGGCCTCAGGGGCCATCTTGTTTCACATCCTCGGGTGCCGGGTTGCAGAGTGGAGACACAAAATCCGGAGATGCAGACACAGGGTCCAACGTGTGAGTGTTCTGTGCAGGGAGGCATCCAGGAGGTCTGCCTGGAGGAGGCGGCATTTGTCAGGAGCACAGTGGCCCCCAGAGAGCAGAACCGAGCAGAACCAAGCAGAAGAGACTCCACCCCTGGGCACAGAGTCTGTGTTCTGGGCAGAGGGAGCAGGGTGAGGCTTCATCAAACATCTGGAAGGTTTCGGCATGGCCAGCTGGCCGCTCTGTGCTTGGGAAAGAGGTCTGGACTGACTGGGTCATGGTGGGAAAAGGGGTGTGAGCAAAGTGATGGGCAGCTCTGGAGCAGAGCCTGAGGCCCTGAGCAGGAAACATGATACATAGATGGGTACTCTGGGATTCGATGACCAGGACGGGGGCCTGGCACCAGGGAGGGCATCCAAGGTGAGTCTGCGTGACTGGGTGTGGAACTTGCAGCCATTGTGCAGGTGCTGCAGGTGAAGGACTGAGATGAGGGGCCCCGGAGCTGTGAGTATCCGTGGAAGGGGCCTGTGCATCCTTCTAAATGACAGACGGAATCAGCACTGGGCTCATTGGAGGGAGAGGGTGTGGGACGCGAGGGGCTGGGGCACAGGGGCAGAATCCTTTGTCAGGGCACAGGAAGAGTGGGCCCTTGACTGGCACCAGTGACTTTGGGCTGGGGAACTCTGATGTGCACGTGGGAGCTGGGCAGCATCAGGGGACTCCACCCATCATATGGTAGAAGCAACCACACCCAGGGTGGCAGGCAGAAAAACTGTTTTCCAACATTGACAAGTGTCCCAGGAAGTTAAGGGGAGAGATCGCTCTCAGGCATAAATCACTGTCATAGATGATAAAGAGAGGGCTGAGAGGAGACACGGAAAGAGGAGGAGGTGGAGGAGGAAGGAGAAGAAGGAAAGGAGGAGATGGAGAAGAAGGTGATGGAGGAGGAGGAACAGGAAATTGATATGCAGATAAATAGGTGAGAGCGATATTTGGATGGATGCATTGATAAGCAGGTGCCTGCTGGTCTTGATGGAAAGCGTGCGGGTCAGTGGATGGATGGAATATGAATGGATGATGGATGGAGGATGGATGATGATTAATGGATGATGGATGGATGATGAATGGATGGATGGGTGATGACGGATGGATGATAGATGATGATGGATGTATGATGGAGGATGTTGGATGGATGATGATGGAAGATGGATGGATGGATGATGATGGATGATGGAGGATGGATGGATGATGATGATGGATGGATGATGGATGATGATGTATGGATGATGGATGGATGATGGATGATGATGGATGTATGATGGAGGATGATGGATGGATGATGATGGAAGATGGAGGATGGATGGATGATGATGATGGATGGATGATGGATGATGATGTATGGATGATGGATGGATGATGGATGATGATGGATGTATGATGGAGGATGATGGATGGATGATGATGGAAGATGGATGGATGGATGATGATGGATGATGGAGGATGGATGGATGATGATGATGGATGGATGATGGATGATGACGGAGGGTGGATGGATGATGGTGGATGGATGGATGATGATAGATGATGATGGAGGATGGAGGATGGATGATGATGGATGGATGATGGATGCATGCATGGAGGATTGATGGACACACAGATGAATGGTTGACGGATTAGTGATTGATGGATGGATTGAAGATGGATGGATGATGAATAAATCAATGGATAGATGGGTGGGTAGTTGGGTAGGTGGATGGATGGCTGAATGACAGGTGAATAGACAGTTAAAATAAGAGATGAGGTTCATTCCTATATACTCCCCTCAATTAGTGTTCATAACTGATGCAACAAATTAAGACAAACTCCACAGCTTTAAAAAGTTAGATTAGATATTTATGCACTCTCAGCACACAGGTCTGATGCTCAGTCATGGGCAGAAGCACACTCCTCCTGAAGATTCTATTGAAGGAGCCTTCCCGCCTCTCCCAGCGTGTGGGGGCTCCAGGCATCCCTGGCTGGTGGCCACGCATCCTCCTGTCTCTGCTTCTGTCTATAAAAGGCCTTCTTTTCCTGGGTTTTTGTGTTTCCCTCTACATGTCCTCTTCTTCTAAGAACACCAGTTCTACTGAATCTGGACCAGTCATAATGGTCTCATCCTCTCTGGTATCTGCACTAGCACTTCAAAGACCCAACTCCAAAGAAGGTCACTTTTACAGCCACTGGGTATTCGGATTCCTACCTCTCTTTGGAGGAGAGACAGTACCCCTTCACCCAATTCTCCACAAAAACGCACACTGCTCCTCCCTTCTCTGATGCCCCCCATGCTTCCTCCTCAGAGCCTAGATCTCTGCTGCAGGGCACCTGAGAAGACACCCTGCACCCCCTGGGTCTCCCCGCTCTGCAGAAGGAATATGCAAACGCAGCCCATATCATGAGTCTTCTGTGCGCACAGGAGACTCCATGCATGTTCTCCAGAGATGAGAGGGGACCTTCGAGAAAATCCTGCAAGACCCAAGTCTACCTTCTAAGCACACTGCAGAGGAGGAAAGTGAATTAGGGTAAGGAGACTGAGACTCTCCAATCAAGCCCAGAAGCCTCCGTCATCCAAATAAATACTATCACCGTCATCTTGCTCCTGTCTTCAGAGAGAATTCCAGCACCATAAAATTCACCCCCACAGAGACAATGTCACGGTATTCAGTGCACCCCCAGCTCCCCGTATTGTGCTACCCAAACTCGGTCCACTTCTAAGGTGTCTTTATCTCCCCAAAAGGAAGCCCACAGCCACTCACAGCCCTTCCCCCAGCCCCTGACAACCACTAACCTGTGACACTTTCCACTATGAAAAGGCAGGAAGTGTTGACATAGCAACAATGTGGATTCAACCCTGAAAACAAGGTTGTCTCTTCAAGAAGCCAGACATGTAAGGTCAGATGGTGCCTGCTAATCTCCTGCACAGCAGATTCCAGAAGAGACTGCTGCTCTTTTCATGGCCTGTGTTCACGGGCACAACTTCAGTCAGCTGGACATGCCCAAGAAAGAAGCAGGCCACATGGAGCAGGGGTGGATGAGGAGGCCAATGGAGAAACAAATGCTTCCCCTCTAGACATGATCATAGAATGTTTTTCGATCACCGTTCATTTTGACCCATGCATGCAACAGCATAAAGAAGATGCCAACGTTGAAAAGGAGGTCTGTTCAAGCTCACAGCCTTGGGTTACATTGAGATCGCTTCTCGATGTCCAAAGGAGAAAGGGTGATCACTTGACATGTCTGTGTTCAGGGATAGAGGACACCAGCAATATAGTCACAAGTGAGTCTTCTAGCTCAATATGAGGACATTCTGGGGAAAATGTACAAAAGATCATGTTTGCCTGGCTTCCAGCTCCCATATGCTTCCAGATAACACGGAGGGAAATTCTAGCTGCAAAGTATTTATCCAACACCCGATATGGTCCCTTCTCAGTATGGATCTCTGCAGGGCCATCACACAGCCACTAGAAGGCTCCCAATGGGAACTTCTTCTGGTACATTGTTACGCAAGTTCCAAGAAACCCACAGGAAAAAAATGAGATGGAAATGCATTGTGGGGGAGACAGCCAAAGCTGCACACACAGGCACATTCATAGCCTCGCATCCCCTTGTAGGAAAAGAGAAAAGACTGTCCATCCATTGATCAATATTGCCTCACAAGTGTTGATAAAGGTCAGCAGCTCAACCCCAAAGCCATAAGAAACAGGGATATGCACAGATCACTAGACTAGAACATTAACTGCACCTGAGAGAGAAATCTCCAAGAACAGGGCTCACCTCGTGAGGTCACTTGATGGGTCAAACCCCCATCCAATGTCAGAGAGTCCCTGAGATGAGGACAGCCGGTGTCAGGAGAAAATGTGGGATTGTGCAAAACGTGGAGGCGTCTAACTCACCTGCCCAGCTCCCCACCTGGGTCTCAGCACAGGGACTGCAGACACACAGGCAGGGTCAATTTGCAGGACCGTGTCAAAATGCAAGGTGCGTGTCTTTAGAAGGGAGTCGCGACTGGTATGAAAACAGCTGGAGCCTGTCCTCTGCAAGATGCTCTCCTTGGGCTCCAGCCCCATTCTGTGAGATTCCCACTAGGGCTCCTGTCTTAGGGAACTCATGGAACCCTACTGATAGCCCTGGAAGAAAGTCACGGCAGTGTTTTCTTTCTGGAGAAACTGAGTCTCCGAGTCCCATGTCTCCTGGACACTCAGGAGACGAGTGACAGAGAATTGCAGCCTTATGAGCATGTGAGCATATTTCGTATCATTTCTTCACCGCTGGGTTTGGATCTCCAGTCTCCTAGGGGGACATGCCACGCCGATACCCCAGTCCACACGGACGGGAGTGCCAGAAAGCTCCAGAATTTCCATGGTTGGTTGTGCAGAATTCATAGCACCAAGTCCACCTCGGACTTGGAGTTTTCCATCTGCAGTTCCGATGGTTAAGGCTTGCCAGGGAGGGTCCTTGATTTTTGTTTTGCAGAGGACGGTTTGCAGTCATGTTTCAGGGCTCACGAAATGTAAGGTGAGCAAGGATGACCAACAGAGAGACAAGAATGAGAAGTCCTGGCTGCTGTGACCTGCAGCATGTGAGACAGTCTCTGGGGGAGGAGGCTAGCGGGTCCCTCGACAGCTCTGTGGTCATCTCTGCAGCCTGTTGAGGGACATGAGCTTGTCGCCGGCCACGTGCGTCTTTTCATAAACATGTCGGCAGGTGCGTAAGCGGACCACGCCGGGGTCACGGCGCTGACATCTGCCATCTATCGAGTCAGAGTCACTTCCTCTGTGGTCAATACTACGTTTCTCTCGGTTCCCTTTTGTTGACTTATTGGCCGAAATGACCTGCCTGTCCAGTGCATCCTAAGTTCAAGCCACTAACGTCTTCCCAGGTGTGGCTTTGCAGTTGGGTACTGCTGGGATCTCTAGAGTGCGCCTGGCAGGAAGCTCCATGCAGAATGCAAAGCACAATCAACACGGCCGGAGGACCACCCCAGGTTCATGCACATCCCGACTTTTCCCTTCGGTGTCCCCGGCGTGCGCCTGCCGATGACCAGGCAGGGGAGGTGGAGGCGCCGGGCACAGGGACTGGTTCCCTGCAGCATTTTGAGTCGGAGCGGCTTGACAGACAGAGAGAGAGGAGAAACGCGGTCCACGGCCCGACTCTTACTTCCCCATCCTGGGCTATAATTGCTCCCCCTGGGTCCCCAGGGGTCTGAGTCACCCTGACAGGAAGCCCGTCACACGGAAGGCTGGCCGGTTTCCTCCTCCTGTACCTGCACGTGTTGCGTTTGGAAACGGTCATGCAAATATGATCGAGCCCGGGGCCTGCAGTCCCTGCGCTGGGGCCCCGTGGGGAGCCCGGCCGGTGGGGCAGACGCCTCCCTGCTTGGCACCATCTCACACTTTGTCCCGCTGATGAGGACCCTGGGGACAAAACTAGCCGTGATCCTGGGGACTCCAGATGGTATTGGGGTGACAGGGGTGATAGGGGGGCACGTGTTGGAGAAACTGCTGGAGAAATATGGGCGACCAGAGAGGTTACTGGGGAACACGAGAGGCTGGAAGCAGCCAGAGCGATGACTGGGGAACCCAGAGACACTCTTGGGGAGCCTGGAGATTTGAGGGGACCAGAGATGATATAGGGACCACAGATGACTGAGGAGCCAAAGAAAGGACTGGAGATCACAGAGAGACTTCAGGTCCGGAGATCAAGGGGGCAGCAGAGAAAATATTGGTGATTAGAAAGGATATTGGGAACCGGAGCAAATATTGGGGAGCAGAGAAACTATTGAGGGAGCAGACAAAGTTTGGGGTCCAGAGATTATTGGGGTATCAGAGGAAATATTGGTGATAAGCAAGGATATTGAGCAGGAGAGAAAATATTGGAGGCAGAGCAAATATTGGGGAGCAGGGAAATTACTGGGGAGCAAAGAGACTTTGGGGCCACCAGAAAAATTGGAGGGATTAGAAAGGATATTGGGAAGTAGAGAAAATATTGGGGTGCATAAAATTTGGGGGAATCGAGAAATTTTGGGGGAGCAGAGACTTGGGGCAGAATATTGCTGGAGAATTCAGAGAAAATATTGGTGATTAGAATTTTGGGCACCAGAGCAAATATTGGGGCGCAGAGACACCAGTCAGATTTTCGGGGACCGGACACGATTGGGGTGCTGTGGAAGATGCTGGGTGCTGGAGCAGCCGTGTCTCTCGGGAGACAGAAAACATTGGACATGAGTCTTGGAGGCCACACTCTTGGGAGTCAGATTATTAAGGCATCGAAGGCAGCACTGAGGATGAGACCTGATGGGGGACCAGGGAGAATATTGGGGAACCAAACAGGCTGGGTGGGGGGCAGAATACGATTGAGAAGCCTGAGACAGAGCCTTTTGAAACCAGAGAGATTTGGGGGCAGAACCCGAGGAACGATGAAGGCGGGAGAGAATTGGCGGACACACAAAGACGTGTGCAGACTGAACGGAAATATTGGGGGCACCATTGGAAATGTCGGGGGGAGGTAGAGGCTCAGAGATTCCTGGGGACATGGGGGGAGGATGCTGGCCTGTTTCCCCGCCATCCGTACGGCATTCGGGGCCCCGAGGGTGGACGTTCCTTGACCGTGTCCTCAGACAGCGTGACCAGCGCTGGGCGACTTGGCCGGCATCTCGCAGAAACTCCCCGATGGGACTGAGATCCGCTTTCCCCACCTAAAGTGCTTTCTGTTTTGCTCAGGACATTGGACAACTTCCTGAGTGCTGAGACACGGTCCTCGACCTGAGGGACGTGATCTCAGGCCCTGTGGTCATGTGTCAGCACCTCAGCAGCCCCGGTTCCTCCCCAAACCCACACATCTATGCAGGGCTCTCTGCAAGAAGAGCAGGCGCATCGAGGGCCTGTGGACACAGGAGTTAGGGTGGGAAGGCCACCCGGCCACCCCAAGGCCACAGCAGGGACACTCACGGCCGCCTGACCTCGTGGAGAAGAAGCAGGGAGGGACGGGCACCGTGGGAGTGGGCTTCCCCACACCCTGCTGAATGCCACCAGCTATGGGTCTGACCTCAGCCACACTGTCACCTCCTGGGTGAGCCTCATGACCTCCACTGTCAGACCACGAGAGTCTGACTTTGTTCTTCCTTGTGCAGATGCTGAGCTAAAACCAGGCTCCACTGACACCCGAGTCCCACAAATGTAAGGTGTGACATGGACAAAATGAGATGGATGATTGAGAGATGGATGATGATGGATGAAGGGTGGATGGAGGATGGATGGAGGGATGATGATAGGCGGTGATTGATGGATGATGATGGATGTTGATGGATGGATCATGGATGGATCATGGATGATGGATGATGAATGACGGACAAAGGATGATGGGTGGATGGATGGATGATAAATGGATGATGGATGATGATGGATGGATGGATGGTGGATGGATGATGAAGGGATGATTGATGATGGATGGGTTGGATGGTGGATGGATGATGGATGCATTGAATCTGCACCTCCGACAATGTGCAGGTCCCAGCACCCGCTCTAGCAGATCCCAGGGCCCTTCTCCCTACCTGCTCCTTCCTTCCTTCCCTGGTCCCTCCTCCACCCCTGGGAGCCGCCGTCTGTGTCCCGGGAGCTCTGTGCTTGAGATTTGTCTTTATCTCCACATGGAGTGACACCATCCTGTCCTGTCTCTCTGACTCATCTCACCCAGCAGGGTCCCCTCCAGGTCCCTCCAGGGGGGACAGAGGGCACGATGTCACCTTCTTCACAGCTGCCTGGAGTCCCGTGGAGGGTCCACACCCCAGCGTCTCCCTCCGTCCTCTGTGGACAGGCCTGGAGGTCGTGTCCAGGTCTCGTCTGCTGGGACCTGTGCTGCTGGGAACATGGGTGCAGAGTTGTTTTCTGATTAGATGCTGTCTCCTCGGGGTCTCTGCCCAGGAGGAGATGGTTGGTCCCATGGTAGATCTAGTTTTATGTATTTGCTGAGATTCCATCCTCAATCCTAGGACCTCAGGATGTGCTGGGTGTGGACATGGGTCTGCAGGAGGGGATGGAGGTCCCAGGAGGTCCCCAGGGTGGGCCCTGACCCCACAGGACATGCTGGGTATGGAGACGGGTCTTCAGTAGGGAATGGAGGTCCCCAGGGTGGGTCTTGATCCCACAGGACGTGGTGGGTGTGGAGACAGGAATGAAGGAGGGGATGGAGGTCCCAGGAGGTCCCCAGGGTGGGTCCTGACCCCTCAGGATGGGTCCTTCTAAGAAGAGGAGCTGAGGACACAGACACACAGAGGGACCCCTGTGAGGACACGGGGAGGAGACGGCATCCCGACGCCCAGGACAGTGGTGTCAGGAGGACCTGCCTGCCCTCACTTGGACTGGACTCCAGCCCCAGGATGGAGGATGAACATCTGTGTGGAAACCCCCATGTGGGGCATTTAAGGACGCGGTCACGGGATTTGGGGCTCCCCCCTGCAGGACGAGCTGGTCTCAGGTCCTCACTCAGCCCACCTGCAGGGATCCTGGGGCCGTCGGTCCTGTGCTGAGGTCCTGGGGCCCGAATGTGGTTGCATCCTTTGGAGACACATGGAGACATCACCTGGGGACCACAAGCCGACTTCCCCTTTGCCCCGCTCAGCGAGGGCTGTCGGAGGGGACACCCCTTTGCCTCCCGGTGCCTGCGTGGGGGAACAGGCCAGAGCCCAGACATTGAAGACGAAGAGGAGCTGGTCTGCCGCGGCCGCTTTGCTCAGCAGGTCGGGACACACACTCCGCGTTCGCTGCGGCCGGAGCCTGGTCCAGCCTGCAGCACTGGGAACACCTGCCCCCTCGCCTGGACCCAGCTGCCCTCCTAACACCCACAGACCAGTCTTTCGGGCCAAAACGGAAAGCAAACTGAAACTGAGCCTGGGCGGCACCTGCCCAGCTTCCCCAGGACGCTGCTCACGGGTCCCCGGCCCTGGCTTTTCGCTGCCCGACCCCATTGGGTGTCTTCTGACCACAGAGGAGTGTCTGAGACATGCTGACGCCTGGGCTGGACTGTCCAGGTGTGGGGGTCACCCCGGGACATGGATGCACGTGTCCCACATCGTCGCCCTGAAAGGATGGTGGCCACGTGCAAAGGTCAGCGTCAGAAATCCCCGTCAGCTGCCCACAATGACAGCTGAGATGTGACCGTCCTGGGGAGGGTGGCTTCCAGCCTCTGAAGCTCGAATGGGCCAGGATAGAGGGACCAGTTCCCTTTTGAGGTTGGGGGTTCCCTCTGGTGGCAGTAATCTGGGGATCCCCTACAATGCCCCTGCACAGACCAGTGAGTGACCTTCACGGGGCAGGCACGTCTGACCTGCTGTGTGGGGACCCCAGGGGCTCAGACACTCGGGGAAGGGGTCCCCAACCATCATGTCCCCCCACAAAGTGGCAAGGCTTGGCTGAAGGTCTGGGGACCTTCAGGAAATGGTGGGGATGACCTCAGGCCACCAAATGTGAGCCTGTCTGACCTGAAAGCTCCCGGCATCCCCTACCCTGCAAAGGGCACCCCCAGTGTTGGGTCTGGTCTGGGGACAGTCACCCACATGTTCAGCCACTTCGGGGTGCCTTCTGGGTCCAGGGGGACATTGCACCAGGCAGCGTGGAGGTTGAAAGCATCAGAATGTGCACAGAAGATCTCCAGAAATTTCCACCATCCCCAACTGGCATCCTTACCCACCCAGGATCCATCTCCACCTGGCCTCCGTCTACACCCAACACTGCTGGTCCCCTCTCAGCCCCTGGCCCCACCATCCACTTTCTGTCTGTGGATGGGATGCCTCTGGGAATGTCCTGGACACAGAAGCCCAGAGGGTGTCCTGACGTCACCAGCACCAGGTCCTCCAGGTCCGTCCACAGTGAACGAGCACGAGAAGCGCCTTCCTGTTCATGGCTGCGTAATATTCCACGGCGTGCCTGCACCTCATGCTTGGTGCTTCCTCTAAGGATTCCCAGGAGAAGCTCCACCTGATCCTGCCATCCCACGTCTGGAAGGACACCTGCAAACAACTGAAATCAGGGTCTGGAAGGGACACGGACAGCCCACCCCGTCACGGAGACGTGGAATCTGTCCGTGTGTCCACAGATAGCAGAAGTCACCTTCTTCACAGTCTGAGTTAACTGGGTGCAGACGCCCACCCTGCCTACTCTCCTTGTTCTGGAGTCCTCTCTCTGGACCTACAAACCTCAGGGACACCAAACAGCTGCTGAAAAAGAGGAACTGACTTCCCTTGCCCGATGGAGGCACCCGGTGACCCCAGATCCTGAAGTCACGGCCCTGCATCCTATATTATTGAATCCCTGGGGAATCCAAGACCCCCACCCATTGTTGGCACCTCTGTGGTGCCTATGGTTTTCCTGGGCCCCAAACCCAGTGCTTTTGGCTCATCCTCATTCTCTTCACCGGGGTCTCTCAAAAGCCTGTGAAGACAAAGAAAGTGTGGGTGCCAGGCTCAAGAAACATCCCTGACCTGGATCCATTCCCCAGGCAAGACACCCTCATATATTATTATTGTACTTTCTCCATCCACTCACCCACCCATAAATTGTCTCTAAATCACCCATCACCCATCCATCATCCATCATCATCCATCCGCCATCATCCATAATCATCCATCATCATTCATCATCATACATCCATACTCCATCCATTCATCATCCATCATCCATCCATCCTCCATCATCCATCCATCATCCAACCATCATCCTTCCTCCATCATCCATCCATCATCCATCCATCATCCTTCATCATCCATCCATCCATCTCTATCATCATCCATCATACACCCATCATTCATCCATCATCCATGCATCATGCATCATCATCCACGCTCCACCCATCCTCCATCCATCATCCATCATCATCCATCCATACATCCTCCATCCATTCATCATCCATCATCATACATCCATCCATCATCCATCATCTATGCATCCTCCATCCATCATCATCCATCCATCATCATCGTTCATCATCCATCATCCATCCATCCTCCATCATCCATAATCCATCATCCATCATTCATCCATCATTCATCCATTTATCCTCCATCCATCCAACATCCATCCAACATCCATCATCATCCACCCATCATCATCCACCCACCTATCTGTCTCTCTCTTTCCTCTGACCACACATTCAAGCAGAATCCTGATACCCTCACATCCCACCCAGCATTGAAAACCTCCAAACTTCCAGCATTGCTCCCACCTTCCGAAGACAGAGAGGCACCCACAGGATGTCCACATCGTAATGCCAGACCCTGTGAATATGCTCTATTAACCAGGGATGGTTGAGGCTGCAGACTGAGTCAAGTCCACTCACCACTGACCCCGAGATGGGCAGAGGACCCTGGTTTCTGGAGAGCTGGGTACCTAAGACCCCTTCCGGTTGACAGAGGGGGTCAGGATAGTCAGGAGACAGAAGTCAGGCAGCTGGCTTTGCCGATGGAAGAGGGGACCATGAGGTAAGCATGTGAGCAGATTATGCTTCTCCCCGGATCCCGCCCCAGAGCCCCGTGTGGTCGCCGAAGGTCCAGCTCCCAGGTGTCCATCCTGATTCCCCGGCCTCGGGTCTGAGCTCCGTCCCGGCCTCAGGAAGTGGTCAAGAGATGAAAAGATGCATCCCCTCACGTTTAGCAATGGGGACTTGCACTGCAAATCGCAACCAGCACTTTGCCAGCTGCAGCAGAACTCAACCCAGGGCTTCTGTCAGAGAACTCGGCCTGAGACGCCAACATCAAGGACCCTCCTGGAGTGCAGCTCAGACCGCCGGCCACCCGGCCACAGGATGCAGTTTCTAGCTCTGTCGTCCTCGTCCCGGGTCAGGACACGGCCTTCTAAATGGCGGGATCCGACAAGGACCTTCCGGGGAGGGGAGACAGCAGCCCCAACTGGACCGACATCATCAAGTGGGAGGCCCTCAGCTGTCTCCCCCAAATCAAGCCTGAGCCTGGCTTCAATGGAAGACACCTCCCTGGTAAAACCAGGAGGGAAGAGACTGAACGTTCATCCTCCGTCCTGGGGCTGGACTCCAGGTAAAGGTGCAGGCAGGCGGGTCCTCCTGAGACCTCTGTCCTGGGCGTGGAGACACTGTCTTCCCTGTGTCCTCACAGGGGTCCCTCTGTGTGTCTGTGTCCTCATCTCCTCTTCTTAGAAGGACCTGTCCTGGGGGGTCAGGACCCACCCTGGGGACCTCCTGGGACCTCCATCCCCTCCTGCAGACCCGTGTCCACACCCAGCACGTCCTGAGGGGTCAGGACCCACCCTGGGGACCTCCTGGGACCTCCATCCCCTCCTGCAGACCCACGTCCACACCCAGCACGTCCTAAGGTCCTGAGGTCGGGTCTCCACTCAGAGTTCTGAAGCTCCAAGTCCCAGGTCCAGGTGCAGGCAGGTGGGTCCTCCTGAGAACTCTGTCCTGGGCGTGGAGACACTGTCTCTTCCCCGTGTCCTCACAGGGGTCCCTCTGTGTGTCTGTGTCCTCATCTCCTCTTCTTAGAAGGACCCGTCCTGGGGGGTCAGGACCCACCCTGGGGATCTCCTGGGACCCCCATCCCCTCCTGCAGACCCGTGTCCACACCCAGCACATCCTGTGGGGTCAGCACGCACCCTGGGGACCTCCTGGGACCCCCATTCCCTCCTGCAGACCCATGTCCACACCCAGCCACATTCCTTAGACAGATACCTAGAAGAAGTGTGATTACTACATCACATGTTGTTCTAATGAAAAGTGCTTGAGTC
>RJWH01006752.1:27628-49873 GCA_004363575.1 Solenodon paradoxus
TCAGAGTTCTGAAGCTCCAAGTCCCAGGTCCAGGTGCAGGCAGGTGGGTCCTCCTGAGACCTCTGTCCTGGGCGTGGAGACACTGTCTCTTCCCCGTGTCCTCACAGGGGTCCCTCTGTGTGTCTGTGTCCTACTCTCCTCTTCTTAGAAGGACCCGTCCTGGGGGGTCAGGACCCACCCTGGGGATCTCCTGGGACCCCCATCCCCTCCTGCAGACCCGTGTCCACACACAGCACATCCTGTGGGGTCAGCACGCACCCTGGGGACCTCCTGGGACCCCCATTCCCTCCTGCAGACCCATGTCCACACCCAGCCACATTCCTTAGACAGATACCTAGAAGAAGTGTGATTACTACATCACATGTTGTTCTAATGAAAAGTGCTTGAGTTGTTTGAATGCCTCTTTCCAAAGTGGCTGCAGCAACTTCCATTCCCACAGGTGCAACATCTTTGAGAGATTCGATGGGCTCGTGAGCCTGGGGCTGCCCTGGTGAGAGCAACATCCCCAGAGGAAGAGAGAGAAACCAGGGCTGTCTCTCCTGCTCTAATGTGGATGTGAATATAGAGCCAGCAGGTGGCAGACTTGGCCAGGAAGAAAGCCCTCAGCAACACAAAACGTGTCCACGCCTGGGACTCAGACTCCAGGACTAGGAGAAATGCATGTCTGTTGCTGACATCCTTCCATCAGTCATATTTTTTCTAGAAATATGTGCTTTCCTTCATTGCTAAGTGGGTCACAAGAAACCGGATTTGCACAACTCCAGCTCCTGCAGACTTTAGATCAAAAGCGTCTGAGTTTCCAACCCCAACCTGGGACCTCGACCATCAAGCCAGCAGAAATTAGAGCACCTAAAGCTTCATGCTATTCATCCTCTGTGCTTGAAATAGCAACCTCTGACTTGCCCTTCTCCTGCTGTGCAAAGAAAATATGTGAAAATAACACACAGCATCACTGGGCTTCAGACAAGATAACATTTCTCGCTTTCTTGCAGCTGGGAAAGTCCTGCATGAACTAGTTGTGTGTCTCTGTGCCTTCTTGCAAAACAGGGGAAAACATGTAGATAGGACGGCAATATCATGCCATGTTCACATGTGTGAAGTCGATTTTTGAAGCGAAATATATTCACATCACTACCAAGAAGTGGAAACAAACTATATGTCCTTCATTAGATGATGATAAAGAAGTGCTATAGAAAAAAGAATGGAATACTACACAGCTATGAAAAAGGTATTAACCAGAATGACAGTCATTCACATAGATCTCTGCTCTGCCATGTTCATGGAAGCATTATGTGCACTCGCCAAGAGTTGGAAATGACCCAAGTGCCCTTCCTCAGATGACGGATAATGAAGACGTGGCCTAGATACACCGTGGAATACTACTCAGCTAGGGAAAAGGTATTAGCTCAAAATAACAGTCATTCACAGAGATCTCTGCTCCCCCATGTTCATGACAGCACTATGCGCAAGAGCAAAGAACTGGAGACGTCTTAAGTGCCCA
This sequence comes from Solenodon paradoxus, assembly GCA_004363575.1. Lineage (NCBI taxonomy): Eukaryota > Metazoa > Chordata > Mammalia > Eulipotyphla > Solenodontidae > Solenodon > Solenodon paradoxus. The sequence continues at coordinate 29,130 of RJWH01006752.1, forward strand.
TCATCAGATGATGGATAAAGCAAATGTGGTCTCTATATGCCATGGAATACTACACAGCCCTAAAAAAGATGAAATCCTGCCATCTGTGTCAACATGGATGCAACTGTAGGGGAGGATGCTCGCTGAGATCAGTCAGGAGAAAGATGAGCACCAGGTGATCTCAGTTATATTTAAAAGATAAATAATAAAAGCAAAGGAACATATGAAACAAAACCAATTCTGACCACACAACTGAGGTCACCAGAGGGGAAGGGGTGTCGTGGGAGCCAGTGATGGTGGGTCCCATGAATAGTGAGGGAGACTTTTAGTCACCGGGTGATGGACAGAGTGTGTTGTCCTATAGTTGAAGAATGGGGAACCTGTATATCTAAATTGGCATTGTTTTCTAAATTAAAATATATACTAAAAAAAGAAACAGAAGTAGAGCACACAGGATGGAGGGGAAATGCCCTGAATTCCCAGGAAAATACTGAAAAATCTCATGGCTGCATTCCTGCAACTACACTCAGAAAGAATTGCCAGGAATTTCTAAGGTCTCCATGCTTAGGGAGAGTGGCTAGGATTCAGCAGCTGTGGTCATCAAACTCCTTCTATGTCTCTGCTCAGCGCCCAGCTCTGTGTCAAATGACAAATTGCAATTCCTTAAAAGCAGTTGTCCCCATCAAGACTAAGCAGATACTTCCTAATATGCTGACCTAGGCACGAGGTTGACCTTCCAAAGTAGCAAAGAAACATACATATACAAAATGTGAGAAATAAATCTCAATATATTTTTCATGTAAATAAATGCAAGATGAAATGAAAAAGAAATGGGCAAAGGATTGGAATATTAAGACCTTGAAAAGACACTGCATGTCATTAGTCATCAGAAAACTGCAAGTCACAGCCACACAAAATACCATTTCCCACACAAGAGGATGTCCCATCACACACAAAAGGACAAAACAACCTTGGGATGGATTGCAAAAACCGGACGTCTCATGCGCTGCTGGCTGGAGGGTAAAACCATGCAGTTGTTGAGAAACGAGGGTGAGTACTTCTCAGATAGCTAACCTCAGGGTTAAAATCTGACCCCATGAGTGATTCAAGTCTTGGGACAACACCCAAGAGCATTGGACACTGATGCGCAAATAAAAATGTGTGCATGCATTTTAGATCATCTTTGTTCATTAGCCAAAAAGTGAAAACCCATCAAATGTTCAAGTCAAATGTGGTCCATCCATACCATGGAATATTAGGACAGTAAAAAGAAATGGCGTTGTCTAGATGCTGCAAAAGAGACAGAAAATCAATACTGGATGCATCTATCTTAGATGGATTATTCTATCTATGCTCTAGATAGAAATTTGCAGGGACAAAGAGCAATTTGCTAATTACCAGAAGTTACAGAGTACAGCTAGGAGAGTCAATGTACATGGGTTCAAGTTATTTTTGAGAGGGTGAGGAGGTGATGAAAATACTGTCAAACTGCCAGAGCTAAGAACTGGAAACTGCCTAAGTGCCCAACGTCACATGACTGGATCAAGAAGATGTGGTACATCTATACAGCGGAATACTATGCAGCCATGAAAAGGGAGAGATCCTGCCATTTGCAACAACATGGATGGAACTAGAGGGGATGATGCTGAGTGAAACAAGTCACAAGAAGAAAGACAGATACCAGATGACCTCACTCATAGGTGGAACTAAATAGACAAAACACAGGAACAGGTGAAAGAAAACCAACCCTTGGACACTTGAAAGAGAACTGAGGTCACCAGTAGGGAATGGGTTGGGGAAGTGGGTGGGACAAGTGGTGGCAGAGCTCACTGGACAATGCGGGAGAACAGTGGTGATGCGGTGGAGGGCAGGGTGTGTGGACATCTATTTGAGGAATGGAGAATCTGCACATGTGGGGGGACCTAAACATATGAGTTGATTTTCATGTGCAAAATCAAAATGACTGCCATTAAAAAGAAGAAAACATTGTGAAATTAGACAACAGTAATCGTTGTCCAACCCGGTGAAGGTGATGGAAAGCACAGCATTACACAACTTGAAATAGTTTGTAAAACTTGCAAATAAAATCCTTTTAAGTGATTAATTTTAGCTTCAAAGAACTTTAGGTCAATAATTCAACCATCTTTTCCAAAGCCCAAATGAATGTAGCCACAAAAAAAAAAAACTCAGCAAGGACATACGTTCTAATTCGGGTCAAGGATTGCTCACATCCAAGAAAACCACGTTTAGACCTTTTAAAGAGTCTTTCCTGAAATAATGCCTCCAACCTCCCACTGGAGCTGTGATTGAGGGAGGATTGGACTCAGCCCCACTTGATGGGAAAAGAAAATTCTATTGTCCCCAGGGGGTCTCTCATCTGAAGGAGTCAAATGTCTCTTGGTTGTCACTTCAATCAGTTGCTGGAGAGTAGAGATGAGGACACCATTGCTCTTCATTCATCTTTGATGCTGTGAGAGACCCCCCCATTAGAGAGTGTTGGTTACCTGTCATCTCCCCAAATTTGTGTTTATTTCTCACTTCAGCCAAACACCTACAGAGGTGAACCAGGGCCCCAGAATCTCTATAAAACCAGCACCCTTTGCACAGAGAACACGGAATCAGTGAGCATTTTGTTTTAAATCACAGAGCATTGAGAATGAAGGGGAAAGACTTTATCTCTTGTAGGGTCTGAATCTCCTGCCATTCACAGCTCTCCAGGGACCCTTTTGATGTCATTGACCTAATGGAACTTTAGATTCTATTCTCGTCATGGAAACAGCTTGCAAGTATGAGGATCAGCTTGATGATTCCACTGCAGTCTTCTCAAGGAAGGGAGAGTTTGCAAAGAAGAGAGAGCATCCTACATATCCAACCTCATGATTGAGGAGGAGGCTTAAGAGCATTCAGTGTGAATAACTCAGCTTTCTTTGATCTTGTCTCTATGGGGCCTGATTTACAAGGGAGTTTCACTCTCCCTGAAAGGAATATATTGAAACCTCTTCTGTTTCCATTCCTGCTTTCTTCTTCCTCCACCTTTCCAAGATCTCTTTCAGGAAAGCATATATTGATGTAGACATGCTGGTCGATGTTGATATCCATGCTTCTAAGTGTCTAACCAAACAAAGCACTTCTCTGGGGAGGAAGCGGCAGATGTTTTCCCAGGCAAACTCCACACTGCTGAGAGAGCAACCTATGAAGACAGGGATTTGTCTTCTGGCAGACGGGTGACTTATTTCTGATTGAAGGCTCTTATTGTTTTCTCAGAGAAACAGGAGAATGAATCCAATATTCGAGATGGGATTATGAAGGATTTTTATGAGTATAAAAGAGAAGGTGAAGAATCATAAACACGAAGGAATAAACCAACCAGTGTTCTTCCCGCACACAGCAGCCAGGTGGTGCCTGAGGCAAATCCAAAGTAAACTGTTTGCACACACAGGTCCTGGAGCTGTAGGAGCAACAACTGGGACTGGGTCTTTGAGTCCGTCTGAGCAGAAAAGCAACTTCTTTGATCGTCACCATCATCACCATTACAATCAACATCACCACCATCACCATCATCACCACCATCATCATCATCACCACCAGCATCTTCATTACAATCATCACCACCACCTTCATCACCATCATCACCACCATCACCACCATCGTCGCCATCACCGCTATCACCATCAGCACCATCATCATCACCACCACCATCATCACCAGCATCATCATCATCACCACCATCACCATCACCACCATCATCACCACCATCATCAGTATCATCATCACCATCACCACCATCACCAGCACCATCATCATCACCATTATCATCTCCACCATCTTCTCCACCATCATCATCACCACCACCATCATCATCACCATCATCACCACCATCATCATCACCACCACCATCACCACCACCACCATCATCACCATCATCATCACCATCATCCCCATCACTACCATCACTGTCATCACCACCATCACCACCTACATCACTGATTAGCACCCCTCCGATCTTTCACAAGCCATTTCTTGCCGGGATTTCTGTCCAGGAGAACAGGGAGAAGGAAGGAGGCCATGAAAGATTGAGACAAACAAGAGACTAAGATGGAGTGAAAACAGGGTCAGGGGTGAGCCGTCTCTGAAGACTGTCACCCCGAGTATCTGACTCCCTGCGTATTTATTGTCCTTACACAAGGAAGTTGTTTTTCAAAAAATCACAACATATCAATCATCCGTATTTACAACCATTGTTCACAGAGCTAAAGTCACACACAAAAGACTATACACGCAATTACACAATGTCTTAGCTAACTGGTCAACTTTCAACTTCTTATTATGTTTACACAGAACGTCAGAAACCCTCCAGCCAAGGTCTTCCTCTCTGGGGGCAGCTGGCATTCCAGGTACCAGGGTTGGCTTTGATTTATCTAGACCAAGCTTTTCCCTCACTGTTCCCCACAATTTCTGAATGGATCTAACTCAATCAGCTCAGAAGAACCAAAATACAGCATGAACCAAATACAAATCTCCAGGCACGTGTGGTTAACCATGCCTGGAGCGGCCACACATTCCATTTTCCACGGGGAGGCAGGACGGTCAGTCAGTCCTGCCTACAGCTGATTGTGATGTAAGGTGCAGACTGAAATTAACTTCTAGGGTCCTCGGACCCAGGTGCAACCCTTCCAGATTCATTGGAGCACATTGGAAGTGTGAGAATTTGATTGTCAAAGACAGACAGACACGCACACACACCAAGTGGAAAAAAGAACCCCGAATATCCTTAAGCAAACCTGAGGCACATGCACAGCACCGAAGTGGACATCCAGGAACAAATGCATCTTCTTTCTAACAGGTAGCAAGTAGCAAAGACCTCACCTATGTGTCTGGGGAGGGAGAAAGTATTGCAAAAAGGGAGCAGAGCTTCAGGGAGGAATGCAAGTGCCGGAGGTGATGGTGTTGATGACGGCACCATCTTGCCACTCTGTGCCTTAAAATGGGTCCTCCAGCCCTTGTCTCTAGGGGTAAGTATGTGGGGGGCACCCTCTGTTTACAGCCACACCCCGATCCCCACCCCCATTGGAGTGGCTCCTGCCGGTCCCAGGAATACCTTCTGCCATTTATCTCCTTCTCCAAACTCTGTCATTGGCTTTCTCCACCATCCCACCTGGCAGAGGGTGGACCCACGTTGGGAACCTAATGAAGCATCTGCCGATAAACAGAAAAGCCTGAGCTCAGGGAAGCTAGGCTGTGGCAATCGCAACCTGCTCCCAGGACCAAGAAGCCATCGTCACTGCAGGAGATAATTAACCCTCTGGGGCACCTGTCTCTCCAGAGACGGGGTCCCTCTCTCACCACACGGGTGATTTTCCTTCAGAATCCCTCAGGGCACACACACACATGCACACACACATGCAAAGCTGACAATTAGCCTGTGGGACTAAAAAAAACAAAACAAAACACAGTGCTTCCCTATCAGAAAGCTGTCCGTCTTCGGGAAGATTTAAAACAGGGCGCCCTGCACTTCCCAAGTGATCGGAGAAACACCTGCATGTGACGGGGTGGGAAACGGGGTGCATGGGCATTGCGAGGTGACCAGAAAATCACCTGCATGTGATGGGGTGCAAAGCAGGGCGCCCCAATGCTTGCCAGATGGACCGGTTCATGGGTTTCCGAAGGGACTCCTGACTGCAAAATACCCTTTGGAGAAGGAAGGGCGCTGAGCTAAACCACCTTAGTGAGAGAGACGGAGAATGAAAGCTCATCAACCGATGAGTTGCATGGACGGAGACTCAGTGGGCTAACCCAGGGACGATGAAATTTGGGGGTGTTTGGGGGTCTTTCATGGGAAGTCCTTGCAGGGCTCAGGGAAGACACGTCCCGCAGAGCTGCTGGTGAGGACGGAAGATGCCAGGACCCCACCCAGAGCTCCAGCCTGGAAGTCCGCATGCTAATGCAATTCCCACATGATCCCTTGGCAAATTAAGAGAGGGGAGCATTTTCTAAATGTGGGAGAACACTCCTGGCTGCAGACCAGTCCTGCTCAACTGCGGGGGATTCTGCCCCTCAGGGCTACACCAGACCGTGTCTGCAGACGGTTTTTGCTGCTGCAGCCTGCGGACAGGAGCTCCTGGCATCGGGGCTGGGACTGGCGATGCTGTTGAGGACCCCACTTCAGAGGCCATGTCGCCAATGAGGTCCGTTTGTCAGGTTTGGGGGGGACATGAGTTTGGGGGTCGCCAGTCAACTCAGCTTGTGACCCTCACCCCAGATGATGCATTGATGGGGGAATCACTATTTCAGCAGGACTCCTGTAGCTGTCATTCGCCCTGTGAAGTAAGGTTATGCCATTGTTAACACCAAAGGACCCACCCTGGTGACCTCAGAAAAGAAGGAGTCCTCCCCAGTCCCTTCCCAGGTCCCGCCCACCCCAGGGTGCAGGGAGGCTTCTCCCCACCTCTCCCAGTTCCTGGGGCTCCAGGCGTCCCCGGGCGGGTGGCCGCGTCCCTCCTGTCCCCACGTGTCTGCTCCTCTGTCTCGTCTCCTCTGAGGACACGGTGCTGGGAGGTGGGTCCTCGTCTCAGGTCTTCACTCAGCACGTCTGCAGGGACCTCTCACACATTTCTCTCTGTCTCTCTCTGTGTCTCTTGTCTCTCGTTGTCTCTCCCCTAAATCATCTGCTCTTCAAGGTTTTCCACTGTGCAATTTCTGTCTGTGCTCAGGGACCCAACAACCATGAAGTCACCAACTTGGGATCAATAACACAGATTTCACCCTATTTCCCGAGCCCCTTGGGAGCTTCAGAGGAAAATCTGCAACTGCTTGTGTCCAGGGAGGTAAGAGGCAGCAGCGGACACCCAGAAATTCCTCCTTGAAAAACCAGAGCCTCTTCTAAGCCTCCCGTCCTCCCCCTTTGGATTCATTTGCCCTTCCTGACCCCCTCACGGAAAAGCAGAAACCTCCAGTCAGCGAGCTCGGCTTCCTTGGGCCTCAGACGACCCTTGTGTGGATCCAGATAAAATCCACCTGAAAAGAAACCTGGCAGCTGGACAGATCAATTCAAGAGGACTCATTTTACAAGCCCTGCAGGTTAGTTACCTGCCCTGGGAGGTGTGGACACCTGGCCCCACCCCTACCTGCTTTCTTTGGTTCCTTAAAAGCTGCAGACCCACCTGTATGCAAAAAATAATCATGATAATGACAAGCTGTCTGTCTGGGGAAAACCTTCTGCAGACAGATTGGAGGCAGGTTGTCCAAAAAGATTAAAAAAAAAGACGGCTTGAAAGGTGGGGTCAGTGGGTCCACTATTTCCCAAACCCTCCCACCCCGCCCCGGGGTCCTCCAGGGGGAAGGGAGGGAGATCGGTTTGCTGCAGCTTTGTCAGCCAGGCCAGTCCCCCGGGAGCTCCTGGAAGCCAGCCCACAGCCTCCTGCCAGGTGTCAGGGCTGTGGGACCCTCTCCAGGCGCCACCGTGACCTCATTTCAGGCTCTGCCAGCCAGTGAAGCTCTTTAGGACCAGAAAGGACGGCGAGGGCTGGGGTGTGGGGAGCACTCAGCGCTTCAGGAACCCACAGCAGCCAACACAGACCTGCATCCTCTCCCTCCAGCAAGAAGTCAGCTCCTCAGTCCCCCGGACGCCAGCACCGTTCCCAGATGCATTTCCTCCTCACGTGTGGGAACCTGCAAAATTCCCAGCACACTCAGCCCCAGGGTTCACCTGAGGGGACGGCTGAAGATGTCAGTCTCCCTCTTTGCAAATGAAGCCGGCTTTTCCTGAGCATCAGTGCAGACCTGGAGGTGACTTCTTTATGGTCCTGCCTGGGGGTTCTCTTCTTCGCCCCTTGACTGACGGGCAAATGCCCAGGAAATCACAGGCTGATGGCAACAGAAGAAAGAAACTCTGCAGAATCATCTGTCCACCTGTCAGGGGACACCTTTCTGGTCTCCGTGGAGTAGATGGACTTTACTCTGCCAAATTCAGGGTTAGGACAGGATGCAAAACATTTAAAAAATCATCTTTCCAGGGTTGGCATTGACCCCAATACAGTAAGATCTTCCAAGCGTCCCTCGTGATGATTGTGAACATCAAAAAGTTCCCCCCATCCCATTAATGATCCTGTGCATCACCTCACATCCATCATCTTTTGCTGATTCTGTTTTGTTTCGGGTGAGAACACTTTAATTCTGCCCTCTGGGCCAAAGGAAACCCATCAGCTCTTGCAGTGTGTGCGATGAGACTCATTTTATTTTAATGAATGACAAGCAGAAAAATACATGCTGGGGAGCAAGACACAAATGTCACCCCGTGGGCTCCCTGCACCCTATTCTCATCGTGAATGCAGGTGTGGAAAATGCAACTGGGGACCCTTCTCAAAGACAGAAAGAAGCATGAGGAACCTGTGGCAAACAGTCCCCGTTTTTCTGCAGGTGGAAGCTTCCAGAATCAGTACCCCAGGGGCTGTGATGGAATGAGGGTCTCCGAGAAGCCCACTGTGGCTTTTTTCCCCATCTTACCACCAGGACTAAGGACATCCAGAGACCAAAGTGCCCAGTCACCCGCTGTGTCCTCAGAGAAGCCAAGCATTTAGAGTCCCATTCACTTCATGCTCTTCTGGTCCTTACTCCTTCATGATACGTACATCCCTCCAGAACAACAGAAAACACAGGTGCAAAGAATGTGTTTCTCTTTGAGAGCAACTTACCCACAAGGGGAGAGTGAGATGCCCAGTGAACTTGTGCCCACCAGTTCCTAGCAGCATTCTCCCCAGGATGCCCATCGATGGAGAGAGAAATCTACAGCCAATAGACCCGCCATGCAATGGAATACTACGCAGCCAGGAAAAGGAGGGAGCGTCAGACGCAGTCATAACATGGACAGACCTGAAGACATGACAGTCAGAGATGGAAGCAGACTCAAAAAGACCCGCCCTGCATGATTCCATGATGAGAAATGTCCAGAAGAGACTCATCCTTAAAAACAGACAGTGAACAACTAAAGATTAGAGGTGAATTGAGAAGAGAAATGGATTGTTTCTTCAACACAGAGTCTCGGGCACATCCTGGCAGAGAATTCCTAAAGAAAACTGAGCTCGTGAATTTTGTCCATAGATCTGCTGCGCAGTTCTGACCTTAACCCACCAGAAACCTCAGGTTTGCAACGAGCGACCATTTTTAGCAACAAAGTCAGCATCCAAGAGCCCCCAAATGCAAAAAGCGTGGCACCGGAGACGCCAGCAAAAGGATGCTCCTGGGAAGGAGGGGAGGAGGAACGAGGTGGCAGAGAATCCCCTGATTCCACCTCAACTGGGAACATTCACCAAAGGCTCAGCTGAAGCATTCTCTCTCCACGCATTTCCGCCGATGACCGAAAATGGTCACAGATATTTGGTTAGTTGAGAAATTGTACCTGCCACCAAGTTCCCCAAGAGAGGATCCGTTCATAACAATGAGGAGGAATTCTCCTTTGGTGGCCCCTCATGGATCTTGAACCTTTGTGTATCCAGCATCCTGGAGCAAGTTTGCTCTGTGTCAAGGTTGCATGTCCACCTGCTTGGGGCAGAGGTAGGAGAGCCTCAGCCAGGTCTAGGAGTGTTGAAAAGCTGGGCTTCATGGATAAAGCCACCTTCCTGGGGAGCCCCATCCTGTGAGGTATCTGCATGACCCCCAGGACAGGCAGCCGTCAATGGGTCCTTGGTCCAAACCACTTACAAAAAGAGCATCCTGAAGCGTGGGATTTGGAGACTTTGCAAAGATGGCACCAAGCTGAGCCAGAGAGGGAGAAATGGCAGCGGATCTTGGGCAGGCACTCCTCTGCATTGCAAGTTTTTCTTTCCCCCATTAAAACACTGTATGAGCTTGCCCATAGGAGGCAGCTCATCTGATGGAAGCTCAACCATTCTTCCCCAATTGCATATGCTGACCCATCGTCCTTCAAGGGGTGTCTCCAGGTTTGCAATGTCTCCAAGACCGCCAAAGAAAGCTTTGCTTATCCCTGGTTGATAAAACTCTGGTTCGGAGCTGACTCTTTGAACAGAACATCCCTGAAATTGTTAAGCCAGCTTCATCCACCAGGAAAAGACCCTCCCACAGGGTCTGCCTTCTTCGAAACTCCGAACCCCACAGCTGTCATTTTCTGCTCTGATTTTGACACCTGTAGGTGTCAGATTGGGGGCCAATCCTCCTATTTTAAAATTGTCACCCAAGGGCTTTGCTTTTTCTAGGGTGCAATTCGCAGTCTTGAATATTCTAGTAAAGATTGTTGAAAGAACAGGGGACCCTAACGTGACAAGAAATTTCAGCGGTGCAGCTTTGCAAGTCTGCACCTGTCTCTAATACGTGTATGAGGGACCCCAGTCTGATTTTACTTGTGTCTTGTTATTTATCTTTATTTTCAGATTTTACTGAAGGAAGATTGCATCATAACACAACATGCATTTTAGGGGAGCCTCATTGTAGGTTAGCATCTGTGTAGAAAATAGTAGGTTTAACAGCCACAATCAGGTTCTCTCCTTCTTCATAAAATTGACAGCTTGACCTAATTTGCCCACCACCTGCTTCCCCCATCCCTTCTGGTCACTGCTAATTTGCTTTTATGGAGCAAAAGTTTATTGGATTTTGACGTGGTGCGTGGAAGGGTTTGTTTGGTGTGTCTAGAGACCACAGATGGGTGTGAGCCTATCATGTCTTTCTCCTCCACACCCATCTCAATGAGCTGCATTCCAAGTTCTTTCTTGGAAATTTCTCTCCCGATGGGAAAGAGGCAAACACTGACTTGAATGCCTGGCTGTGCTCTGGACCGTTTTCCGTGAAGATGCACAAACTCGCAATATAGCACCTGCAGCAATTCTTCATTAAACTGAGCCACGCCCTCCCAACGCTGGCAGGATGGAGGGACTTGGAATGAATCCAAGTCACACATGGATGTATAAGCAGAGTTTATCTCTATGTGAAAGGACACCAAAGTATCCGGGGACACAGTGCCATACATCTCCAAGGGACCTTCCATTGGACCCAATTCTGTGCAAAAAGAAACACACTTTAGTTTATTCATATGCATACCATTTGGTGATAGCCATGTGAACAGGCTTCTCTGGGGCTCCACGATTAGAAAGGGGGATACAGGGTAAAGGGAATGCTTTTACCTGGGTGGTGGGAATGTAGATTGCGGTAGCCCTTATGGAAACCAGGATGGAGATTCCTCCAAAAAAATTGAGAATGGAAGTCCCATATGTTGGCATCATACTCTTTCCGGGTCCTTACCAGAAAAGCACAACAGCATTCATTTGCAGCGATGTCTACACCCCCATGTTAGTAGCAGATTATTAACAGTAGCCAAGAACTGAACATGACCTAAGTGCCCATTGTCAGATGATAGATAAAGACATCATCTAGATACACGATGGAATATTACTCAGCTAAGAAAAAGGTACTAGCCCAGAAGACACTAATTTGTAGAGATCTTTGCATCCCCGTGCTCATAGAAGAATTACTCATAATATTCAAGACCTGGAAACAACCTAAAGTACATCGTGAGATGATGGATAAAGGAAATGTCATCATATACACCGTGGAATATTACTCACCTATGAAAAAGGTATTAACTCAAAGGGCATTAATACACAGATCCCTGCACCCCTGTGTTTACTGCAGCATTATTTGCAGTAGCAGCCAAGAATTGGAAACAACCAAAGTGCCCATTGTCAGATGATAGAAAAAGAAGATTTGGTCCAGATACACCACAGAATGCTACACAGCCGTGAAAAAGTTACTAACCCCAAAGGACACGAATTCAAAGATCTTTTCACCCCTATGTTGATTGCAGCATCATTTTACATAGACAAGAACTGGAAATGACCTAAGTGTCCACTGTCAGATGATGGATAAAAATGTGATAGATTCACCATGGAATATTACACAGCTGTGAAAAAGGTGAATCCCTCTCATTTGCAACCAGATGACCTCACACACATGTGGAGGATAAAGAAACAAATCACAGGAACAGACTAAACCAAAACAACGCTTGGACTCTGACCACAGAACTGAGAGCACAGAGAGGCAGGGGTGGGAGGGAGCAGGTGGTAGTGGGTCCCCTGGACAGAGTGGGTGATACTTCTGGTCAGTGGGTGGTGGACAGAGCGTGTTGTCATACATTTGAGGAATGTATAACATGCACATCTAAAGTCATACTATTTTGCAAATTCAAGCCAGCTCAATTAAAGAAAAAATACTACATTGGGAAAGACACCGCTCACTGCCTTTGGGTGTAAGGACTGCCTGAGCTCATTAGGCGTGTGGTAAACTCCAGAAACGTTGCAGGCGTATTTGTGTATGTCTACGGATCCTCAGCCCAGCGTCTCAGAGAAGTTTGTGGGTGACGTCAGAGCCGTGTTGCTAAGACAGGTCAGGCAGCTTGGGGAGAGAAGCCGTTTGAATGAATGCCACACAAATGCCAGACTTGGTAGAGACCAAAGTCAGAAATAAACCCAAGTCGCCTGAACGCATCGCTGCTGCGGTCGTAATGCATTCGGGCGAAGGATCGGGTTACCCAGAGCATCAATCGCCCCGACGCCTTGGTCTCTGCACAGGTGCCCGAGAGAAGAGCTGCAGGTTCACTCCTTATGCGCCACATGCTCATGAAAATAAGAAGTCCGACCGCTGCCAGCGCTTTGCCAGCTGTCTCCTTGCTGGGAAACATGAATTCCTCAGAGACGTCACCTGGGTGGAGGGGGAGGAGGCTGGGAATTACATGAGACTGCTGTCTCTGAGGACCATGAAATTGCAAAATTGAATAATCCATCCAAAAAATAATCCAGAAGCAATAGCAGTCGCAAGGGGAGTTTCATTCTGTGTGTCCCGATTATAACTACCAGGGACTATTTAAGAGAAATGACCTGCAGCCAACTGTCCAGGGCAGAGCTATTTATTGGGACAAATAAGACATAGCTGACCAGAGAAAAATATAAAAGAGTTTCAATAAGCAGATTCATCTAAAAAGAAGCAATCAGCGGTGACCAGAAGGGAAAGGGATGGGACGGGTGGGTAATGTTCTCAAATGTTCTAAAAGCCATAAACAGAAACGCTCAACGAGGGTCCACTGATGTTCAGTGTCCACCAGACTCAAGCCAACAGAGGCCAGACTTCAGTGGAAAAGTCGGTCGTGGGCAGAAGGGACAGAGAGGACCTGGGAATCCAGGGCGACCGTCCTCGAACCCTTGTCCCCTAGCTGGGACCTCGCGGGTCCAGGTGAAGCAGCACACGACGCTGGGTTGAATAGTAAGTGACTTCAAAGACACCCCATTTCTGCTCCCAGGGGACAAAATCAGCGGTGCCATTTTGGCACTAAATAAAGTAGACAGAGAAGACAACCTGTCTCGGAAAAATGGGCAGCGCTGTCTGCTTGCTCCAGCCACGGAAAGTCTTTGGACAAAGAACTAGCGAATCGTTTCTCTGAATCGTTTCTCTGCAAAAAGAGCAATGCATTCGGAAGCTCAAGCTGGATATCATTCGGGAAAAGAACTAGTGAATCGTTTCTCTGCAAAAAGAGCAATGCATTCGGAAGCTCAGGCTGGATAGTCTTCGGGAAAAGAACTAGTGTCTTCTGCTGCCCGTCTCTCCAAACTCTTCCGTGGTTTTGAAGGAACGCATTGATGCAATCAGCTGCACCCAGAGGAATCCTCCTGAAAATGTCAGCTCTGGGATTTTCATGACCCCCATGCAATCCCTTCCCGTGGGTCTTCCCACGTGATGCAGTCACAAGGGCGCATCTGCTCTCCACCTGGTTCTGAGCACTTGCGAGGAGACGGACTCTGCACCGCTTGGGTGCCACCCGACAGGGTGCTGACTGCAAGTCGATGGGTGACCTGCTTTCGCTGCCCTCGCCCTGCAAACCCAGGAATCTCTCACATGGGGCTTGCTGAGATATCCCCAGAAGTCAGTAAGGGTAGAAAGATACAAATTCACCAGTGGGCTCTTTGCAGAGAAAAGAGCTGTGAGGAATCGGGGTCAGTGAGCTTGGGGGGGACATCCCGGTACTTGGAGAGCGATTTAAAAATTCATGCAAAATCGATATCCAAATGGCACTTTGCAGGTCAGCTCAACAGCGCTGTTATTTTTTCAGGGGAATAGCCAGGAAAGTGGCTTCATGACTTTCCAAACAGAACTGTGCACAGAGCTCTGTGTCTCTTAGAAATGACAGACAGGCCTTGAGTGGAAGCCCACCTCCTCCGGGAGAAGTTTAATGTCCCCGGCACTGACACCATTCCTTCTCCACGCACAGGTCAAGAGACAAGATGCTCCCTCCACCTCCCTGAATTCCCCCTCGCTGCCCACCAGAGAAAGGGTGCGGAGAAAAGGGGGCGTCCACTAAACGGAGCCCATCATCAAGCTTCCACCATGAAAAAGGAGCTTTTTATTGATTTTTATCTGCAGGACACTGCCAGTAAATACCCTGAGCTGAGGAGCTGAGGAAGCCTGCTGCAGGCAGGGGTGCTCTTCTGAGCGTGTCTTCCCCTGAGCTTTGCCCACCAAGAGCCGCAGCTCCAAACAACACACATTTGCTCTGACCTTCCACCTTGGGGCAAAAGCAAGCTTCTCTGCAGTCCTCCTGAGCACAGAGCGGACTCTACTCTTGTCACCTTGGCCACTGAGAAATAAACCCGCCTGTGAACTCCCTCGGACTGTGATCTTGTGATTTTCCCAAACTCAGTCATCTCTAGAAAGCCAGTGACTTGATGTCCCCAGCCGTCCTTCAGTGGCTCCTCGCGGAAACTTCCCCAGACTCAGCACGTCTTCACTGCAAACCGTCCCCAGTGGAGCCAGCAGATCCAAGACCCCTGGGCCCTGGACCGCACTTGCAAAGATGAACTCGCTGGGTTCCAGACCAGACCTCTCTTCTTGCAGGCATTACCGTGAGACCAGAAGGCGGTTTTGCAAAAAACCCATTGGCTTCCCCGTCAAAACCGAAGTGGGTTTTGCAAAAGGCACCTTAACTCCAGGCAGCAAGTGTGACTCAGCCCTGCCAGCCTGACTCCCCCGATGAGGCTTCTGCAGCATCCCGTTCTCACTGTTGGGTTAATGAGCAAGCTCAGGCTGATGTTATCAGCAGGCTGCAAGGCTGAGATGCAGGGAGTCGGTTTCTGACGGGTCTCGTTCGTCTGCAAAGCTTCCATTGTGCATCTGACAAGTCAGAGTCTGCATTTCTCAGCCTCTGGTCCCCACATGCTGCAGAACATCTGGCCAGAGCAAGACCAGTGCAAAAAAAGAAATAAAACAAATCAAAGACACTCGTTGGGGAAGCAGATCTGACTCTGTTCATTTCTGCCGGCAACAAGGAATCACTCACGAGCGATTTTTATCCTTCTCGCACATGAATTACAGAAAATAAATCACAAGGTGTTCTCGGGGGGTGCATTCCAAGGGGGCTCCTTCAACCAGGAGACTCCATGCATCCTGGAGATTCTGTGGCTTGTTAGACATTCTCAGGACAAATGCAAATTCCTGCAGCGGTGGAATCAAGACTCATCTTGGCACAAGTCCTCTGTGTACAGTGGACCCACTTGAGCCAGCGCCTCCCCGTTTGCAAAGCCACTTTCTCGTAAGCCGTTTTCATATCAGGCTGGGTGTCTGGTTTCTGGAATCCAAAGCCATGTACAGAAGAAACCACATGAGCAAAAGCCGTTATTGAGATAGTGACTCAGCGTCCGTCCACCTGCCTGGGGAGGTGAGGCCAAAATCGCTCTCTGGACAGGACCAACGCTCCTTAGAGCTAAGACTGGGGCAAAAAAAATAAAATAAAAAAGACACTGCCCGATGTGGAAAATGATGTCTTTACTTGCACTCGGGAGTCGGTGCGATTGCCAGAAATGCCCGTCCATAGGATCTTCTCACGACTTCTTCCTGCGGCGGCTCCACGATGCATTTCTCAGCTCGCACCTGCCTCGGCTCTTTCAGCTCCTTCCCAGCCCCTGATTTGCAGACTGTAGGTGGGTCCATACCCAAGAGAAATGACATCTGCATCTCAAAGAGATAAGGGGACTCTCAGGTGCCTTGCAGCCTGAGGGACCAGAGCCCAGGGCTGGAAATGACCTCCTCATGCATCTGCACATGGAAGATGGGTCAGGAAAGCCTAATAGAAAAGAGGCAACGGACTCAGACTTGGTGATTTTAAAAAAAAAAAAAAGCAAAAAACAGAGGGAAATCCTGCCCTGGGCAGCCTCATAGATCAACCTGGAGACCGTAGGACTAAGTGAGAAGAGACAGACAGAAAAGCAAAAATAGTATCTGCTCTCAGCTCTCTGCAGAATCGAAAACAGTTGAAAACCGAGAAACAGAGTTGAGTGGAGACAGCAGACGGCTAAGGCTGATGTGATTTCAAGGGCATAACTATATAAGACAAATTGATGCTAAGTTTTTTACTATACAGGGCACGATGTTGGAAATCTGATACGAGAAGAGACTTCAGATTTGGCTTCTCAGCAAAGACAAAATAACACCCGTAAGGTGGGGAGCTGGATGTGTGTCCATTCATGTAACTATAATCATCCCCGCTCTGCGTGCAGGAAAAAGTCACGGTGCATAGCCCCCCATATACACTATTTTCTCTTGCAAAGGAATAAAGCTGTGACACCTGAAAATATCGAAGTCACAGGTATGCTTTGATGTTGCCAATGAAGGGACACCTTTATTTGCTATTGGATGCCTGAGTTCCGGATTGACGCTTCCTTTGAGAATGTTCTCTGCCCAGTCCTGAAATAGCTGGAACACCCTTCTCTGTGCTCCAAACCCTTCTGGCAAACCTGTTCCCGGGAGATGGACTCTGAGCCCCTCATGGTGACTGACGTCTCAAGGCAGCTGCAGTGCAGCCAAGCCTCCATCCAAGCTTGATTCCCATAGGCTCATTCTGCCTTTATTTCTCCTTAAAACAGCCTCCAGGAGACACCACGGGGCTGAGTTTTTATAGACTCGGGGTCCCAGCCTCAGTCATCCACACAGAGGGTGTCACATGCATGTATTTGCTTGTCTAGAAAATGCCATGCTGGGAGGTCTGGCTTTCTTCTTGTCAAATAATGAAAGAGCTAGGCATGCATGGGACATATGAAAGTGGATTTTTGTGTTTAAAATCCATTGCACCGGGATCCGCGTCCGAGGGATGGATGGAAGTGGACGGTGATGGAGAATTGGATGCCTGAGATTTGTGCACCTGTGGAATGGTGCTCAGACTCCCTCAAATCTGGACCCTGTGAGCATGCAATCTGCTTTCAACCCTTTTTTGAAGTTGCTTGACCAGAGCTGATGGAGGAGACCATTCCACCCACAGTCTCTGGTCCTGAGCCCTCCCCAGGGCGACATCCCGTCATTTCTAAAAGCAGAGTGGACCTCGAAGCAGGTGTGGGGTGCCGTCAAAACTAGGGGTGCCTGCATTCGTCCGCATGCTGACCTGCCCATGCATGGCAATGCTTCCCGAGGACACTGCTCAAGACTCCCCAGAAGGAGCTGAGATGTTCTCCTCGGCTTCCGTCTAAGCAGCCATCATGGTTCCAGGAAACTTCCCGGCCGACGCCCCGCTCATCAGCAGCAGCTGAAATGCCAGCCACAAGTGAGGTGAATTGAACTGTGCACATGACATCCATCCAAGGGCAGGTCTGGGTGAGCTTGCACTTGGCTGCTTCAAATGCCCAAGAAATGGGAGCCCAGCAGGAAGAAGACAGCCTTGGACATTCTCCCCCCAAAAAATATGTGTGTCCTGTTGCTGAAGCTGCTGAAAAAGATTTTTTTGGGGGGAGAATGGTTTAGATTGCTCCATGAGTCCATTGACACACCACCCCATGAGCTTCTACTGGTGATATGAGCGCATCACATCAGGGAGAGAGCAAGGGTTTTCTTCCTGCCTTCTTGCCCGTGACCAAGGGTTTCTACTGAATATATTGAAAGGAAAGGCCTGGCAGGAATGAAGGGGAGTAGACATGCAGGCTGGAAGAGAGAGGAGGAAGAAGCACTTTATTGTTATGGAGTTGTTCACACACTGCTGCCCCCGATCCGGGATGCGAACCTGTGTCCTCAGGATTAACAAGGACCATGCTCCTTCAGAGACAGCAGACCCGACCGCCACTCCAGCAGGGCACCCCTCCAGGGCGTGTTTGAAAGAATGAGGGGTTCCAACGTCAGGGAATCAGAAAAGACCCACAGTTTTTTTGTCAAGATAAAGATCAGCACAGTCTTGGAAAGAAATGCAAGATAAAGTATTTCTGATATCTTTTCAGTACAGTCCTATTATCTTCCAACAAAAAAAAGGCCAACATTCAAATATATCAGACACTTCAGGACAGCCGGCCATACACAGACAAACACATCACACAAAATACATGTCATAGACACACAGATTTTGATCGAAGGAGTGAATCAAACCATAGACCTTGAGGGAACTCCAATGAACCAAGCCAACCACTCACTCGCAGAGATGTATGCACCCCCATGTTTATTGTGGTCCTAAATGCTAAGAACTGGAAGTGACCTAAGTGCCCAACGTCAGATGAATGGATCCACAAGATGTGGTACATCTACACAATGGAATACTATGCAGCCATGAAAAAGGGAGAGCTCCTGCCATTTGCAACAACATGGATGAAACTAGAGGGGAAGATGCTGAGTGAAACAAGTCAGAAGAAGAAAGATAGCTATCACTTATGGGTGGAATGTGGAGACGACACAAAGGAACAGTTGAAATAAAACCAACCCTGAAGCATTTACAACAGAACTGAGGTGACCAACAGGGAATGGGGTGGGTGGGGGCACATGGTGGTGGAGCCCCCTAGATAATGGGGAAGAACACTCGGTGATGTGGTGGAGGACAGGGTTTGTGGACCTAGATCTGAGGAACTGAGGCCTGCACATACGGGGAACCTGCACATAGGAATTTCATTTAACGTGTAGAATAAGTGATAGCAATACCATAAATGAAAAAAAAAAAAAAAAGTCAGTGAATTCTATGATGATTGCAAAGAACTAGCTGAGATGGATCAAGAAGATACCATCCAACCTCTAGATCTTAGGAAATGTGCCAGAACACAATTCCAACACCAGCCTGATCCCATGGTGCAAAGAGGAAGCAGAGATATCTCCAGATGAAAACTTGCAGACACACCTCATGATGAAATATCAGCTGGACTCTCACTTCTCCAAAAAAACCCACGAAAATAAAAATAGGAAAGCTAAACCATGCTTTACAGCAAAAAAATGGGGTGGGGAAGGGCGCTGGCCCAGAATGAATATTAACCCAACAGGAGGAATCTCTACTTTCTGAAGGACAGAAAGAGGAAATGAATTGACAAAATCACAAGACCAGCTCAAGGCTCTTTGCATTTCTTTTGACTTTGCTCTGTCTTCTAATAAACACTCTTTAGCTCAAAATAAATTAGCAGACAAGCTCCATTTTCAATCTTCCCCTGCTCAGCCAATAAAATAATTAGGGACGTTGCAATATTTTCCATGCACAACAAGATCAATCATCCTCCTTCCTCCCTAGGTGGACACACCCTTTGGCTGAGAAAGATTGAAGTAAACAATCCATCGGTACCCTGAAGGTGGCATTGACAAGACAAGAGGCAGATGGCTCCATGACATACGGTCTATCCAGGGAAGAGTCAAAGGATGTCACATCTTGGTTGCTCAGAGCCAAAGACAAGCACTAAAGGAACAGAAATCTGACAGTCTCTCAAGATCTCTGACTTTCACAACAAGGAGACACCTTCCCTCTTGACGTAGAACTAAACACTATCTGGAGATGCCATAATGAATCTTCCAGAGGTTCTTCTCCTCGTCTTCTCCTTCATCTAGAAAGGAAAACAAGGAGACCCAACCACCCATGCCCTCTTCCCTACACTCCCCGAATCCACCCTAGTGGATCCGCAAGATAGATAGATAGATGGCTCCAAAAATCTCTCGACCGGCTCAGGCATGTGGGACCATCACTCCCGACCTTCATAGGCATCTGCTGGCGAGAGTCTCAGAGGCTGGAGACCAAGGTCCATCTCTTGGCCTCCTTAAAGGTGACCTGGCAGCAGGTGCCTGCATGAGGAGTCTGCAGAGGGAAGCTTCCTAAATCCATCTACTCACTTCCCTATGAAGTTTCCATCAACATGCACTGCACACTGAATGCCCTTACACACTCACACAGACACACCCACGCACAGACACACTCACACGGAGACACAGACACACACAGACACACTCACTCACAGACACACTCACTCATACACAGACACACTCACTCACACAGAGACACACACAGACACACTCACTCACACAGACACACTCACTCACACAGTCACACACAGACACACACACAGACACACTCACTCACACAGAGACACACACAGACACACTCACACAGACACACTCACACAGAGTCACACACAGACACACACTCACAGACACACCCACTCACACACAGACACACTCACACAGAGACACACACAGACACTCACTCACACAGAGACACACACAGACACACCCACTCACACAGACACACTCACACAGAGTCACACACAGACACACCCACACACACACAGACACACTCACTCACACAGAGACAGACACAGACACACACACCCACACAAAGACACACCCACACACACTCACACACAGACACCCCCCACATACACTCACACACAGACACACCCACACACAGACACACTCACTCACACAGAGTCACACACAGACACACACAGACACAGACACACTCACTCACACAGAGTCACACACAGACACACACACAGACACAC
>RJWH01006753.1:0-49627 GCA_004363575.1 Solenodon paradoxus
CAGGGGACAGCCCACCCTGGGCACCAGCAGGAGATAGCCCACCCTGGGCACCAGCAGGAGACAGCCCACACTGGGCACCAACAGGGGACAGCCCACCCTGGGCACCAGCAGGAGACAGCCCACCCTGGGCACCAGCAGGGGATGGGCCTCCTAGACCCAGAAACACTTCAAGTCCATGTGGGTCAAGCTGTGCCCCCGAGAAGTGTCGAGTGGGCCACAGAGCGGGCGGGGCAGTCTTGCCGCTGACACTCGGTGTCCATGAGCTCCTCATGGCCGAGGCCGGGCCCTGCACACTCCGATGGCCGTCTTTACAGGAGACAGGTGTGGACACAGGTGCAGTGTGCCCTGCTGTGGCGACACGCAGGGACAGCAGTGATAACAGCGGCAAGCTGGGGGTACCCAGGACTTGCGCCACCCTGGCAGGGAGGGGACACCTAATCTGGAACTCAGCCTCCAGAGCTCTGAGAACACACGACTGTTAAGCCCCCTTAGTGGCACTTCATGTGGTCAGTTAGACAGATGTATAGGTGACCACACCTCACTGCGCCCGACATGGGTCCATGGTGAAACGGAGACCGAGGGCGGGGGCTGCCAGGGCTCAGGGCCTGGGCATGGCTCACCAGGGAGCTGGCGGGCGGTGACGGCCTCCGGTCAGCACTCCAGGCCCGGGCAGCATGGTGTGAAGCTGTGCGTCCCCGGAAGCTGGCACCGAGGCCAAGCACCAGGGAAGGTGGCCCGGTCACCTCCGGACTGCACACAAGTGCTGACCCCCAGGGCCGTGTGGCGAGGCCTCCACAAGCCGAGCTGACCCAGTGAGGAGACTGCAGCGTCTGGGGGAGCTATTTGGGTCAGATCATGAGGCCGTTGACCTGGAATGCCCGCCTTATCTGCCAAGCACACAGAATAGGCAGAGCCAGCTCGCTGGCCAGCTCCACGCCCCCTCCCGCCAGCCCCTGGCCTCTGTGCAGAGAGATCCCGGGCACGCCGCCCTTCACGAGGGGCTGCAGCTGCCCCCAGGACCCCCAGGGGTCCAGAGCGGGAGGGACCCACTGGCCACCAAGCAGAGGAAAACCCTTCCACGAATGGGGGCCTCGCCAACTGGGCCCAGCCCTACGTCACCACTGCTTTCCGAGCGGCCTAGGAGGCACCTGTCTGGTGGCCCCCTCACGGAAAGACAGGAAGCCAGCGCCTGCCCCAGGTGGCCCGGCGGGCTGGCTCGCCCAAAGACCCCCACGTGGTCTGTCCTCCTGCGGGGTTGGCTCCCAGCTTCACGTACATGAAGACCAGTGCAGGGTGAGCGCCAGCTGCCGCTGTCCGCTGGGATGCTGCCGTTCCTGCAGGTGCGGGGCCTGCTGAGGGAGGACTCCTGGCCGATGATCATCTGGGGACAGGCAGGCAGAGGGCCAGCCACACTGGCCCCAGAAGGGAGCCGACTGGTGCTGGGGGAACTGTCCCCACCGGTGCCACAACCTGGGGACAATCAGCGTGGGCCAGCTCAGGTCTTCCAAAGGGGCCCAGTGGAAGTCAGACAAGGCTGAGGCAAGCAGTGTCCAGGATGGCGTGGGCCTGACATGAGGATGTCACAGGCAGGAAACAGGGCCGGGGCAAGGCAGCTGACCTCAGGGAGTCCCTGGGCAGCAGGGTCAGAAACTCTGGGCCCAAGAGGAAAACGCCAAGGGCTGCCGGGGCTGGGCTGGGCCCTGAGCAGGCCCGGGACCAGAGCGCAGGCGGGGCAGCACTGAGCTACCGCTCCCGTCCAGTGTCCACACCGCCAGGCAGAAGGCCTGGCTCCCAAACACAGTGGCGGCCTCCTGGGGGCCGCGCATGGGAAGGACACCAGCCCGTCAGTGCAGGGTGGACCAGGAAGGGGGAGAAGGAATGTCCAATCATCTCAGATACTAAACCCTCCCTAGCACCCCTCTTCCTGCCGGTGCCCCAACTTCTTACCCTGAGTCCCATCTGAAAGTGGGACCTTCCTGCCGGGTGGGCTCAGTAGGTCGTTTCGGGGTCTAGGAGGCTATCACCGTCCACGCACGTGGAGAAGTGTCGAGATCCCCAGAGCCAGTGCACAGGACCATGGGGGACAGGGCCCCACAGCCAGCCCAGTGTCCGCACCCTAGGTGCTCGGGGCAGTGTCCACGGGTGGGCGTGGGGGCCCTGCAGTAGGGGTCAAGACAAGCGGCAGAAGAGAGGTCCCCAGGACCGCCTCCCCTCCCCTTTGCCTGAGGACACCTAATCTTCAAGCCAACAGACGGCCTCGCAGAACCACAGCCAAGCTTCTAGAACAAATACCGTTCCAGGGAAACACCAACGGGAAGTTACCTGTCCTGTACCTGTCTTACCTGCATCCCAGAGAGAGGCTAGGAGACAAGTCATCCGTACACGAGAAATGAAGCTCGGTGGTGCTCATAGTTTAAGAAATACATTTAAATTCAATATTATTATGTACGTCAAATCAAGTATTATTTTGTACGTCAAATCCAGTGTCGTCACATATATCAAACCCAGTGTTATCACGTACGCCAAGTCCAGTGTCATCATGTAGGTCAAATCCCGTGTCACCAGGTAGGTCAAATCCAATGTCACTATTCATGTCAATCCGGTGTCACCAGGAACATCAGATACAGTGTTATTATGTATGTCACATTCGATATCATCCTGTATGTCAAATTCTAAGTGGGCAGTGCTTCCCTCTAAAACCAGCCGCTCACAGATCGCTGACCAGGAGAGGCTGCGCCCACACCACCGCAGCATGGAGGACGCCGGGACGTGGGGACGTGGGGCTCTCTGGAGCGACGGGCGGCTGAGAGTCCTCCGGGGTTGGCCAGCGGTAGGCTCTTTCGGGAGCTGGAAAATAACTGCTGGGAATGAGGGCGCCTCTAGGGACACTTCCGTAAGAGGGTCGTCTCTACTGCCAACAGCCCTGAGGGACCGAGGACCTCCTCAGACTGGAAAGGGGGTGACCACAAACCCCCGCAGACGCTTTGGTCACGGGTTCCAAATCTGAGTGCCTCCTTCCAGAGAAGCAGCTTCTTTCCCCTTTCCCGGAGGCTCGGAGGCTCTGTTAGGAAACGGTGGAAGTGACACTAGGAAAATCCTGGCCTTTCAGAAAACCTCAAGTGCGGAAAGGCAGGCCACCAGTTCCAGAACTTTCCAGAGGCCTGGGACTCACCCTAGCATTTGCATCATAAATGCCTGTTTATCCAGCAGTGTCCATGGCTTGGGGTTTGAATAAATACAAGCCAGTCGCCTAGAAGACCCAAAGGAAAGACAGCAGTACTGCCTGGTGGGGGGAGCCCCGGGGACGCTTCCATTCCCAAAGGAAAAAAGAAGAGGTGGCCTTTCCATCCCACTTCCGGGAACCCGTAGGTGAATTCATCTGCACGTCTGGGACAACTGTCTCCTGGAAGTGGAGAGGACGGGGTCAGGTCAGGCATCCTGAGAAGGAAGGGGTGACATCCAAGGGGAGTCATCGTGGGGATGGAATAGTGACCCCCCCAAAGCCCACCCAGACCTCTGAATGCCACTTTATTTGGAAATGGGCCTTGGCAGATGTAACTAAGGGGCAGCTCAAGAATGAGGTCATCCCGGAGGTGACTGGTGGGGAGGGGCAGGGCGGGAGAAGAAGTGGGGGCTCCAGTGGACAGAGGAGAGGACTTTGGGTAAGTGGGCGGAGGGCAGTGTCGTCACGTGTCTGAGGGATGGCGACCCTGAACCTCTGGGCTTGGACTATGCTGTCAAAGTTACCTCAATAAATATTACATTAAAAAGTTGAGAAAAAGATGCAGAGGCCACATCCGCAGAGATGTGTGCCCCCATGTTTCCTGCAGCCCTGGTCACACTAGCTGAGAGCTGGAAACCACCTGGGTGCCCCATGTCAGGTGATGGACGGAGAAGACGTGGTCCATACACACTGTGGACACGACACAGCCCTGAGAGATGAGACCCTGTCATTTGAACCAACATGGATGGAACTAGAGGAGATGATGCTCAGTGAAACAAGTCAAAAGAAGAAATACAGACACCAGATGACTCACTCACAGGTGGAACGTGAACACACAAAACGAAGGAACAGATGAAACAAAGTCAACCCTGAAATTCGGCAACAGAACTCAGGTTCCAACAGGGAACGGGGCGGGCGGGGCACATGGTGGAGCCGCTGGACGCTGGGGAAGGACACTGGGTAACGTGGTGGACGGCAGGGTGTGCTGACATGCATCTGAGGAATGGAGAACCTAGGCATAGGAAGTTATTTTAATGGGTTGAATAATTACTACAATAAAAAGTAAATTAAAAAAAAAAGAATGAGAAATTGAAAAATCAAATGACTATTGAGAAATAACAAATCCTTTTCAAATTATTGTATTTATTATTCTTTTCTTTCAATGACATTGAAGAGTAATCAAATTTTCATTTAACAGATCGTTACAAACACGGTATGATTTTTTGGCAAGTAATTTTAAGAGTTCAAAGACCTGCCTGGTCTTCCCCTGCCTACTTGCAGAGATCAGTAGGATTTACTAGCCTGTGTCATCAAACTGATAAATAGAGAAGGGATGTTGAATTCTATCTCATTCTAGTAAAATACTGTTCAATAGTAGATATGTCTAATTAAATCTTTTTTAAAGGAACGGTGCAGCAGGAATGAAGGTGAGTTGGCAGACAGGCAGGAAGAGAGAGGAGGAAGAAGCATTTCATTTATTTTATTTACTTGTTCCTCCCAGCCTGCTGGCCCTGGGACTCCAACTCAGGTTCTTGGGACGTACATGGATAATACTGAAACAGAGATCGTGAAATTATCTAAAGAAACCACCAGAGTGCGTCAATAATTGCACTTTTAAAACTTGAATCCATTTCATTTAGAGATAGACCTCCAATCAAGTTTTACTATATTAATAATAATTCATCGGAAACTATAGCAAATGTGTTTCATGCATTGTATTCTGATCATAAGTATAACGGTAAGTTAAGAGGTACGTTTTTAACACATGAAGCGTAATGTGGCACAAGAAAAAAGTATGAAGTATACTTATTTATGTATTTTGGCAAGTGGGGTAAGTGTGAATAAAACATTAATCAGGGGAGAGGGAAGAATGATGTGAAACATCCAGATCTTAAATAATACATTTTTATGCATATGAGCGTGGGGAGTAATGGTATTCAGATACTA
Organism: Solenodon paradoxus; assembly: GCA_004363575.1. NCBI lineage: Eukaryota > Metazoa > Chordata > Mammalia > Eulipotyphla > Solenodontidae > Solenodon > Solenodon paradoxus. The sequence goes on from RJWH01006753.1 coordinate 5,171, forward strand.
GAAGATGCATTTTTAAAAGATCTAACAGTTTTGCTTTTAAATGTTAATGTTTACGACATTCTAGAAGACAAAACCTTTTCTTCCCTTTGGAGAAAAAACAAAACTGGGAGGGTGGGGACGGGGGGAGAAATGGTGGCGGAGCCCACTGGACAGTGGTGAAGAACTTGGTGATGTAGTGGAGGACAGGAGGTGCTGACATCTGTCTGAGGAATGGGGAACCTTTATACGTGTGTTTATTTTAATGCATAAAAAAACTAATAAAAAAAAAAAAGAGAATGAGGTCATCCTGGCTGGTTGGGTTCCGAATCCAGGGAGACTGTCCTTGTAAGAGGCAGAGGGGGGCAGGCAGGGGGCAGCTTAGACAGGCAGCCACCAGCCAGAGCGCACGGAGGCGACCCTCACACGGTCCTGTGGCGCTGAGGTCCCTGTGCTCACAGTGAGCTGGAGGCGGATCCAACGTGGGCTGATTCGCCCACAGGGCCCCCCAAACTGGTGGAGCACATGTGGGGACGGGGGCAGGCGACGGGCCGGCGAGGACGCAGGGCTGGGGCTCTGAATCTGCCATCCTCCTGACCCAAGAGTCTCCTCCTCCTTCGGCCTGTGTGCCCATCGCCCAGGAAGGATGACAAGAGAGGCTGCGGGAGGGGGCACCGATGCCTGTCCTCCGCCGGCCCCGCTGTCCCGCGGAGTACAAGTGCTGCTCCCTTCACAGGTATCTGGCATCTCCTGCCCTTGCCTGCACATGTGTGTGCACGCGCGCACACACCCCTCACGGCCACTCTCTGATGTCACTCACTGACTTGCTTTGGCCTGAGGCAAGATGAGGTCCAGCCACAAAACTGGACTTGCTCCCAGGCCCTGATCTGGAGAGACCGGTATGACTTTGCTCGTGACTGTCTCCCCCGCAGCCATCAACTCCTTGAAGGCCAGGGTTATGCAGAGTCCTGTCTCTAGTCCCAAGTAGGTGGTCAGCAAAACATCTGCTGGATGGACCAGGGGGCGTCCAGCTGGATTTCCGGGGGACACGGCTGCTCTCAGAGCCGGGAGATCTGGGCTCAGTGAGCAGAAGCCCCCAAGCAGCTAGCAGGTGGGAGAGGACATAGCGGCGGCGGCTCTGAAGCAGGAAGGCCTGGTCTGTCACCTGGGGCTCAGGGGCGCTTGTCCTGGACAGGGGCTGGGACACGGATGCAGAGCCGAGCACAGCTCAGCCTCCTTAGTCAGCTGGAGTGTCCCCAGCACCCAGGATCCCGTCCCAGGCCAGAGTCCCATGATGAAAGTGCAGAGGAGCCCAAGCCGCTGAGGAGCCCAGAAGGCCAGGCCGGCCTCCAGGAGACCGCTGCGGGCCTGCAGTCACCTGACCCAGGAGGGCCCGGGAGGTGCCTGCCGACAGGTAAGGCGGCGTCTGTGCCTCCGTCAGAACACGAGTGAGGCGGGACCACACTGCGGTCAAGTCCAGGCCGCCGCCAGGGTTGGGCGAGACTGAGCCGGACAGGGGTTGGGAAAGTCCTTGGAAGCTGTGACATTTGCCGGAGGAGCAGCTGTGGAGAAGCCGACCAGGCTGTTGACCAGGAAGGCCAGTGTCCCCAGACGTGTCACCTCCCCGTGCTCAGCCTCGCCTTGTGGCCTGCGTGGCCAACAGTAGCGCCACATGTCCATGTCCCGTGGCTGCGGTGGCAGCCCTTCTCACAGCAGCGATGGCCACCATGCAGGGCTGGGGTCAGGGGGGCGGGGCTCCTTCCAGGGGCTTCAGAGCCTCCTCCTGCACCCAGGCCCGAGCCCCCGCGCCCTCCAGGCCAGCAGGGCTGCGCTGCTCTCCTCGGTGACCCCTCCCGCCTTCTGCTATCAGGACCCCTGACCACATTTCCGGGCCACCTGTGTCAGACAGGACCGTCTTCCCATCTCCTGGCAGCAAGTCACCTGCAGAACCCCATAAGGAAACATATTTGGGGTTCAGGATAAGACCGGGCCCCTGGGGATGCACTACTCTGCTGAGCAGCGCCCTTAAGAAGGAAAAGGGGAGTAAGCCCTAGTGACTCAGGCGACTGTGACATTGGTGTGCCGACCATGGGTACCCCAGGGACCCAGGCGTGAGGCCCAGGTCAGGGAGAAAAACCAGAATGAACAATTCAAATAAATACGGCTGTTTCCTCTTCTCCTTCCTCCCTTCCTTCCTCCCTCCCTTCCTTCCCCTCCTTTCCGTCTTCTCTCCCTTCCTTCCTAAAAATGTTTCTTCCTCCTCTCCCTCCCTTATTTCTTCTCTTTAATAAAAAGGAATGAGGTGTGCCCTGGTGGCCTAGCCAACAGGACCACCGAATATAGTCACGTTCATCCAAAGGTCCCAGGTTCAAGACCCAAGGCTAGGAAAACAACCAAGATGAACAACTAAATAAAAATAAAAGTTATTCCTCCTCCTCGCTCTTCCTCCGTCTGCCTCCTTGCCTTCATTCCTGCCTGCTTCCTTCCTCTAAAACACAGAAGGTAGGAGAGATTGTGCCCTTGTTCTCAAGAGGCGGAGCTGAGAAATATTGGGGCTGAGAGGGGCCAGGAGGTAAGCCCGCACCCCAGAGCAGTGCGTCAGAAGGGGGCGCCCTGCCCAGAGGGAGGACCTTCAGGTGGGAGCCATGCAGCCCCAGAAATGACTCTGGTTTCGGCAGCAGGTGGGCTGGGTTTTCCGATGGGGAAGGACATAGGAGACACGCTCTGGAAGGTCATCTCATCCTCCTCACTGGCACCTCTCTGAGGTCCTCGTGAGTGGAGGGACAGCTGCAGGAGGCGGGCTTTGGAGCCCAGCGGCATGTAGTTGCTGCTTTCCAGCCCCTCAAAGCAGCCCATGTGGCTCCAGATGCAAAGAGCGGCTCCCTGCCAAGACGGCAGTGCTGGCGAGCGCAGTCAATTCAAGGTGACATGTGTGTGCGGACGCTAGCCCCTCGTCCACCACATGCTGGCCTGCACGTGGGTACGGCTGTGTCACATCGATCCCAGTGCGTGAGCCCGGGGTCCAGCAGGGATGCTCGCCGGCCTTGACCTGCTCCAGGATGGGGGCCTCGGGCTCCGGGGGGCACGGGGACGGAGCTGACCCGAGAAAGAAGCCCTTCTCACAGGGACCAGAGGTGGGGGCTGTGGGCCTTCTCCCGGCTGTTTCTTTCATCAGCAGGATTGGGATTCAACGCTGAGCCGGTCCATGCTCCCATGTAAAGCTGGCCGTCATCCTCAGGAGGCTCCTCATAGACTCTGCAATCACCAGCAAAGACCTGTGTCTGGTTGCCCAGGGGACAGGCCTGGCCTCCCAGAACCAGGCCGGGACAGTGTCACCGGGCCCCCAGCAAGACCTCGCTTCCCCTCGAGCTCCCCACAGCTCTCGCTGCTCTCGGAAATTACAACCAGTGCTGCCCAGCCCGTGTCCACCGGACACGCCGGGCTTTGAGAGGGGGACACAGCCCTGATCCCACTACTGGCCTGCACGTCTGCGTGGATCCTGTGTGACGCTTCCAGCAGGGACACTCTCCTGGAGCCCGGTGTGAATGCCGCTTACTGCCCCCAGGTGAGCCCTCCAGCCCATCTCCCTGCTGCTGGCCCTCAGGAGGCTCCAGGCAAGGACGGTGGCGCCCAGGGCTGTGACAGGGCTTCGCCTGCGGTGGCTCGGCTCGTCTGCCTGGGACTCGACCACTCACTAGGCCAAGGTCTGTCCGTTCAAGGACCGGGTTTCCTGACCCAGTAAGAAGGCTGTGGCGACTCGCCCAGAGGGCTCACACCCAGCCTGTGGTTAGAGCATTCTCGGAGCAGGCCTTCCCTGCAAGCCTCGTGAAAATCACACATGGTTTCCCCGAGGGACCAGAGCCGAGGTCAGCGTGTGGCTCTCCCGTCTTCTCGCCAGGAAGTCGGGGTTCTCGCCTGGACTGTGGCCATCCGACCACAGCAAATCAGAGAAGTGGCTGGCGGCTCCAACAGCAGGCTGGCATGCAACACGCCCTGGCGTGTCTGTCTGGGCCCCTGGGTTATGGAGGAGGGACAGCTGTGTCCCGAGGTAAAGGACCATCCAGCAAACTGGCCCGTCCAGGTCACGGCCACAGGTAGGAATTTTACCCACCCCCGCCCCACTCCCGGGAACCCGGGGGAGAAAGCCGAATCCATTAGCCAGAGGCCGGCTGAACCCGGTAGAGAAGGGTTGGGACACCGGAGAACACTGTGGAATGAGATCAGAGGGCAATTCAACTCCGCCTGGACCCGAGCATGTGTGCCGGGGCCCCTAAGAAAGCAGAGGGTCCAAGTCCAGGACATGTGACTGCCAGCGGGGCAGCAGGGATCGGGGCGGAGGGCTCTGCCTTGCCACGGGGAACCAGAAACTGCCACGGGGAACCAGAAACTGCCACAGGGAACCAGAAACAGCCATGGGGACGGGCAGACAGAAACAACCACGGAGATGGGCAAATAGAAACAGTCACGGAGAACCAGAAACCGCCACGGGGAACCAGAAACGGCCATGCAGATGGGCGGACAGAAACAGCCATGGGGACGGCCACAGCCCTGAAGGGCAAGTTCAGGGACACCACTGAGAGCCCTCCGAAGGCCACAGAGCCACAGGGAATGGGCATTGGAGGTGAGAGGAGGCGGCCACAGGGTTTCAGTGTCCAGAGGCACCAAAGAAGAAAGTTTGGGGTACAGCAAACATGGGACACCGGTTTCAGTGTCCAGAGGCACCGAAGAAGAAAGTTTGGGGTACAGCAAACATGGGACACCCCACCCCGGCTCACGGCATCCTCGCTGTGACACTGTGAGGGGATCCTGGCATCCAGGGCCCGGGGGGTGGGCAGGTTCCAACTCAGAACATGGATTTGCCTTCAGGGAGTGAGTAAGTGAAGCCTGCTGGCCCGCCCAGCTGGACCACAGCCCCGGGCCCAGGGAGTGGCCCTCGAAACGGGGGCCTTGTGAGCTGACATCTGCGCTGCTGCTGGAACGCTCACGCGCCCGTCTGTGCCATGTGCCACATCCAGGAGTGGCCCTCAGGCCTGGAGGACCGGTCTGGGACTCTGCCCGGCATTGGGCTTTTGGAAAGCCTCGCGACGCTACTTGACCGCTGAGCTGAGGCTGGAAGGCTCTCCAGGGTGACCGCAGACAGAGCATGTCTGGCACCCTCGGTCCAGAGGCTGCAGCAGAGGTGTCTTCACTCTCACCCGAGCAGGGTAACCACTGGACAATGGAGCCTGGCTACAGGAACTTGGCCCCAAGAGAGGGAGGAGGCTCCTCCAGGTGGGAGGCCCACAGCCCTGGTCCGGTGGCTCTCAAAACAGGTCACCGGTCCGGACACAAACACTTGCATCAACGAGCCACACTCCTGAGGTCCCTGTGACACCAGTTGGTTTGTCAGGGTTTATTTGTTTTAATCGTCGTATTCTTTTGTTTATGTTGCTGTATGTATTTGAAGGTACAGAAATCCCACCTCAGTCTGTGAGCATTGCACACCCACCATCAGAGACCCTACGCCTCCTCCAGCCCCGTGTCCGTCCTTCCTTCCCTGGTCCCCTCTCCCCCAGCGCCTGGGGCCACAGCATCGCATCTGTGGATCTTGTTGGGGTTTGTCTGCTCACTCCCCTGGTTTCTTCATACTACAGAGGAGGGAAGACATCCCATCCTGCTCGTTTTCTTTCTGGATGATTTAGCTTTACCCGATCCCTTCCAGTTCCCTCCAGGTTGTTCCAATGGACATGATTCTATTTTTTAACAGCCGCCTAGAATCCCACAGAATGTGTAGACCACACTTCTCCATTCAGTCATCTGCTGACGGGCACTGAGGTGCTTTCCATGACTTCTAGGCCCAGAAAACACACAAACACTAGTCAGAAAAAATACCTGCACCCCTATCTCAGAGAGGCGCGGCTCACCGTAGCCAGGACACGGACACATCTCACACCTGTTGGAAACGGGCTGGATGTCCGTTTGTACCCATCCTGAGCCCTGCACTGTGGCCACGGAGGCAGCACTGCCCAGTTCCCGGGGTGCCTTTGGGGTCTCCTTGCTGGGGACAGGCAGGCAGCCCCTGGGTGCTGGGGTCCAGGCAGTGCTAACCACTTCCACCACCACACACACACACACACACACACACACACACACACACACACACACACACGCACTCTCTTACTTTTCCAGCCTGTGTGCTCCTGCTGACGCCCAGAGTCACTCACTTCTCAGAGAAGCCCCGTGAGAGTGCTCACAGGAACAAAGTGAGAGTGAAGAAAAGACAAGAGAAAGGAAAGGACAAAGCTACTCAGCGTGTTTGCCAAGAGCCTGCTCCTGCTGCTGTCTGCCGGGTTTCAGAGGCTGAATGAGGAGCAGGTGGCTGGGGCTTCAGAGCTGTGACGGAAAAGCCGACGCAGGTTAATGGACCAAAAGTCATGAATGTGGGAACCAGACGGACACCTGTTTCTCTCAGTGCACCAGCCCCATTTAACTCAGTGGTCCCCCGATACCTCAGAGGTAGCAGGAAAAGGAGGTATTTCCAGTCTCCACATGAATTCTCATGTACCTTTTTACCGTCTTTGTACAAGGCATCTTCGTTTGATCCTTTTTTGAGATTTTTTTTTTAGTGAAGCCACATGGGTTAGTTATTTTATTATCTGATCTTGAGCTGTGGAAAATGTTAAGATTCATTTCAGCTGACTTCTAAAGCTCTATGATGGCTTTCACACAGAAAGGTATAATTCACACACATCAAAGAAGTCTGAGAGCAAGCACTCCGGGGCGAGTACAGCAGCCTCACGCAGACATCAGTCCCCCAGGCCACCTCTGGTTTTCTGTTCTGCCAACTGTGGCTTCTCCTTGCAGAGTCAACTCATGGAATAAGATGGTTGCTGGAGCTCCAGCCATCACTTCCACACTCCAGGCATTGGGAAGAAAGAAAGAAGGGAATGTGAGAGAGGTGCCCCTTCCTTTTGAAGGAGACTTTCCAGAATTCCCACAATGCATTTCCATGGACATCTCTCTGGCAGACACATGAGAACCACAATGCTGGAAAAGGTCATCTTCTAGCTGAGCCCCTGGTCACCCCAATGGAATTGGAGCTCTGTTAGAAAGAAGGGAGGGTGGCTGCTGAGGTAGGCAGCAGCAACTTCTTCATGGGCAATCAGAGTTGCAGTTCCTGCCTTTATCGCCATAGTCAGCATATGAGGCTGTTTTTGGAGATGGCAGCGGCTTTCTAGGTGGATGGACTGATAAAGGCAAGAGCGGAGGATAGGAGCATTGCCAGGTATAACTTGTATTTTTTTTACATCCACAGCCCTATGTGTTGACCAACAATTGACCATGTGTGCATCAGCACTAGTCTGTTCCCCGGGGCTCGGTGCGCCCATTGTGCATAGGACATTAAACTGCAGTCACATGCTGCCCTGAGAGCTTTCCCGCACCCTAAGCAGCACGAGTCGGCTCCCTGCCCTCCGGAAGCGCTGCAGCCTTGCAGCTCCAACAGGAAGTCATCTCCACATGGTGTGGGAGGCTGGAGCCAGGGTCAAGGCATCACGGGGCTGGTCCCCAAGGCCTCTATCCTGGAGTGTAGACATATCTTCTGTGTCCTCACAATGCCGTTCCTCTATGCAAGGCTGTGTCATCTCCTCTTCTCAGGGGACCCAGGCCATGCTGGGGACCACGCTGACCTGAATCCCCTCGTTAAGGCCGTGTCTTCTAATAGGTCATGTGTTGAGGCCCCGAGGGTTAGGACTTCAGCATAAGTGGGGGAGGACAATTCAGCCCGCAGGCCCCTCGGAGCCCGACTCAGCACACGGTTTCAGACAGCACAAAAGCTGCGGACTCGGTTCTTCTGTTTCTGACTCTGCACGCGGACACCGAGCCATGGGACCTGTTTCCGTGGTGGGAGCTGTCCCGCACAGAGCTTTGATGCCTCGAGAGGTGAGGGCACACTGATCCTCAGCTCTTGTTGTTTCTGGGGGGAAACAGACCCTCGTGAGGAAGCTCTCACACTCCTGTGTGGGTGACCATCTCTCCTAAAAGAAGTGAATGACTCTGGATTTCACTTTCTCTTCAGGCGTTGGGGTCCGCCCCACCCTGGCTCTGTGTGCTGTGCAGAGGCAGCCGGTGTCTACACACCAGGTCACGGGAGTAGGACACGACTCACGTGCCAGCCCCGTTGGCCTGATGCAGAGCTTAGCAACTCAGACTCAGGCCCGCTCTCTGCAGATGCTGGAGGTGGACTGACATGCCGTTTTAAATGAGATGGTAGTTTTTTTCATGACCTCCCGTCAGTTTAATACAAATGTCAGTTCTAAACCACAGCCATCTTTAATGTGGGGCAAAGGGGCAGATGAGTTTCCCAGGGTCCAGTCTGTTAAGGGGGCCCAACTCAGCTGCCCCTTCTGCCCCAAGTTAAAGATGGCTTTTGCCGGTGCTGACTGCAAGGGGTCCACACCTGCTGTTCCTGCCTCTGTGAGGAAACAGGAGCTATGGGAAGAGGGTTCCCCCAACTCCAAGCACTTGTTTCTTCAAAGGGGGGAGAATAACTCAATGTAATCAAGTCACATAGAAGTACAATGAGGGTTACCTCCGGCACTAGGAATATTACTGGGCATGTCTCAGAATGAGATCGTTAAAGCAGCAGATGTTTTAGACAGGACATTCAGAACAGGGCTTATATGGATGCCAAATTTGGTTTTTGCTTAAGATGCCCAAATTCCTTGCACTGACCTTGGCTTTTTGTATGAAATCCCCCCAGACCACAGATCGTTACTATGGGATCCCCAGTCGGCATCGCATCCTACTTACTACTTGCTGGCCTGGCTGCTCTGCTCCTGTTCGGATTGCTCCACCTCCTCCCCTCCCCTTCGTCACCAATGCATAATCCTGTCCTGTTTGCCATCCCAGTGTCCCATTTCTGTCTCAAGGAAATATGGTCAACCTGCTTTTAGAGGAAGGAAGTCTGTCCCAGGCCCACAACTTCCAGGTCAGTTGGCTCAGGGACCTAGTCTGCAAAGAGATCCAGAGTTGGGGGAGGACAAACCAAGGACAGAGCACGGTCAGCTCACCCCTAGCACCATGGTTTCTAACATCCGGGTCTGCCTCCCAGAGGTGGCTATGCTTGATCTATTTATTACTGGCTTCAAGAGAATGCAAGAGGACCCCCAAGACAGGAGCAGGCTGAGAGCTGGTCCAGACATCCCCACTCTGGAACAGAGTCTTGCCATCAAGCTGTGCTGTGTGGTTCAGGCAGGTGAGTGTAGACCACAAACAGCCCACAGACCTGGGTCTGAGCCCTGGGATGGGGTAAAAAAACAAAATGAACAATAAAGATGCTTCTTCCTTCTCTTCCTCTAAAGCTTCTTCCTCTTCTCCCTTCCTTCTTTCCTCTCAGAAAGAGAGAGCTCTGCTGTCAGAGATCAGTTCTGATTCTGACACCGCCCGGACGGGTCCAGCGCCCACTGGAAAAGTAAGCTGCCTAAACTGCAAGACCTCCAAGCCGCTTTCCATCTCCACAGTTCATGACTTTTTCCTGGGCACCAGAAGAATGTGGGGTTTGTGCAGGAGCAGCTGAGTGTCTGCACTGGGGCCCACTGATGCTCAGTGCAGGCCAGGCACCCGGGAAGGCCAGGCTCTGGGCTCTACCTCCATGTGGCCAGAGACAGCGCCGTCCCTTGTCTTCTTCCACCATCTGCAAACTCTTAGCAAAACACGAGTTCTGCTGGTTAGAAAAGTGCTTCTCTCTCTCCTCTTGGTAAGATGTATATAAATGCATGCATGTTTTTTAAAAGGTCTCCCTTTCTCTATCTCAGTTTGGAAGAAACAAAGAAGAATGTGTGCCTGGAACTTTCTGCTTAATAAAAGGAGAGCTTGACCAGATACCTGGACATTTTAAGATGTTCCAGGAAAGCCAACTGAAATGCAGAATACACACACCATCTGGGTGTCGGTGACAAGGAGGGACAGCATGGGCTCTCCTGAGCTCAGTTATATGAAAAGGGAGTGTTTTCAAACCTGCACCATTAAGATGGTAAAAGCTGCTTCACGAGGAGGAGCAAACGTAACCAGCGTGGCCTCGCAGCACACACCCTCATACATGGCCTCAGCACGTCTGTAAATGGAGGCTGAGTAGAAGGAAGTCAGCAAGGGCGCCCTCTACCTGAGAGTCACAGCCACACTGATACTCAGTCACTGCGGAGAGGACGTGGTGGTGAGGACGGCCTGGGGACAGTCCCCGGACCATCGAACTCAGACCCTCCTGCATCTGCCGGGGGCACCAGTGTCTCTTGCATCCTCATCTTAGGGGGACTCCTTCCCATCCCGGAACCAGCAGGACAGAATCGCATCCTCACTCGGTCCCAGCCTCCCCAGCAGACAGCAGGTCCTCAGGGCACCCCTCTGCCAGGTCTGGGGTCTCCGCCTCCCCTGCCACACTGGGGCTGGCTCTGGAAGAACGAAGACTTCCCTCTTCAAAGTGGCTGTGGGCCCAGAAGAGACTGTGCCACCCTTGCTAACAAGCAAGAGACAAGGGGCGTTGGGTTGTGTCTCATCTCCACTGCAGGTGAGCAAGACACCGGGGCATGTTGGCTCCGGCGCTTCCAATGGGGTCAGTCCATCTGCACTGGGAACCGCCATCCAGTGCTTCATCCACTGCTGTTTCATTTTAAAATAATCTCCCAATGAAGAGACTCTTTGCCTAAAACCACAAAAGTCTTGACCTTCACACACTGCCCGCACTGTCATAATTCTCTGCTCCCCAGCCCCACCCAACATGCACACGTGCACACACATGTGCACAGACACACACACACACACACACACACACACACACACAGCACATCACCACGCCCCTCCTTGCTAGCCACACCCTCCCTGCCCTGCCCACTCTGCACTCACCACGCCCACACGTTCATCACCATCTGACCTTTTCCCCTCAGGGGCTCAGTGTGGAACAGGGGTTCCAACACATTTTTATTTTTATTTCAAGATGTATAAATAATTGCACTGGTCAAACTTCTGACTTTTCACTTCAAAAACGTCAACCAAAAAGAGGTGTCTGGTTTCACCACTCACATTTCTGCTTCCAGAAATCTTCCAAAGAAGACAAGTGCCAACAGCCGTGTGTGCCAAACGTGTTTCTTCATATCGATGTTTATCGGAGTCGTGTCCACACAAAAGTCCAGCGAAGAGCAGACGGCCGTGCTCAGGCAGCCTGTTTACCTCCTCACTTCACATACCGTGTGGGTTACGTCCGAACTCTCCACCCAAGAACCACAAGATTCACGAGGGCTTGCCCTGTGGGCTTCTGCTTTCCGGGGGAGCACAGCACACTTTCCAGAGACTCGGGCGGTGTGAACTGGAGCTTTCAAAACTCTTGAAGATTACCTTGCTGGCATTCTTTTCATTTGCAAGACAGTGATGGCGATAAAACGTACAGAAGATGGAGCCCACCTTTCGTCGTTGGACAGTCCAGTGTTACTAATGCAGCCAGTCACACCACCCCGCAATCAAGACAGGGGCATTCCCATCGCCCCCCAGGTCCTGTGTCCCTCTGCCTCCCCCACCATTAGCATAAACCCGGGAAGTCATGTCCCTCTACTTTCCCTCTTCCAGAAAGTTCCACACATGCAATCACTGTGTGGCTGTGGCGTCTGGCTCTCCACCTAACACTGCCCTGTTGCAGCCACGGGGTCCTGAGATCGTCGTTCACTGCTCAGTGACCTGTGGGTCATTATCCAAACACCGGTGATGGCCATTTGGCTGGCTCCCGGGGGGGGGGGGGGCGGGGGGGTAAGCGACTAGAAGTTTTCCTTCCTCTTGGGTAGACATCAGCGTGACCAGCTGGCCACAGAGGAGAGTGTGTGTGAGCACCTAGGCACCCGCCACGCCGCCTTCCCAGCGGGGCACCACTGACATCCCACCTGCTCGCAGAGCCTTCTGTCTGCACTGCACCCTTGCTAACGACGAAGTTGGCAGGGTTTTACTGTGTTCTAGTAGGTCTGTCTCTAAAATGCGTATTTTAATATAAATGGGTGGAAAATATTAAGATATTTAAACTGTATCAAATGGAGAGCAAAAACCATGCCAAATATAAAAAGGCACCCAGGAGAAGATTGGGTACAGCACATCCTTTTAAAATCGCGTTTCCACTTGAGTTCCACGCTCTGTCTTCAGTCTGGTAGGTGACTCGGGGCCGGGGCCGGGGCCGCTCTCACTAAAAGACATGGAGCAACCAGAAGGTCTCCAAGCTAAAGAATGAGAAGGAAAACAAAAACCCCCCAACCAGTCACCTCTCTGCTCTTTTAAAGGCAGCTGCATGGTCCACATATTCCCTCGGCATTCTTAGCCGTCCATTCATTCTGCAGCCAGCAAACACTGGCTGGCGGTCAGACTGGACAGGCGTGCTCGGCGATCCCGACGGCTGCCAGACGCGCCGCCCTGCTGCTCCGTGTGCAGAGTAAGGGATGTCGGAGACGGCCGCCCAGCAGGACAGGCCCGCCGGCGACCCTCCGCTTTCTCCCAGTCTGGCTCTACACCCCCAGTCTGGCTTTACACCCCCAGCCTGTCCTGGAATTGGCGTGGCAGGTGTCAGGAGGCGGATGTCAGGGATGAGACTGGAGCCCCTTGACTTGTGGCCATTGGGCTGGCAGGGTCTTGGGTGGTTGATTCTAGAGTTTGTCTCTGCTGCACAGAGAGCAGAGAGGACGAGGCTGGAGGGAGCTGCCGACCTGAGCCCCTGGAGGGGCTGCCTCGTGCTCACACATATACCCCTGGGCTCGATGGTGCCCATCCAGTCCCAGAGGATGCCAGTCCTTGGAGGGCAGAGGCCAGCGAGGGTCCCCTGTACAGTCCCGAAGCCTGGGCTGTGACAGTCACAGAAACCATGACACGGATGGCAGGGAGGGGGAAGGGGCAATGGTCCAGACAGGGAGTGATCCACACCCCACACACCTCACTCCATAGACACAAGGAACCCACTTGTCAACACGGAGCCCCTGCTTCCTAGCCCTTCCCCTCCCTCCATCTGCACACAGCTGCCCCCTTTCCCAAACCGTCGAGCCGGACCTCTGCTCTGGACTCACCCCTGCCCGTGAGGAGAAAAAGAAGCTACAGAGCTGAGCAGCCAACAAGTTTAGCCCGATGAGCCAGAAACGCTGTCAGAACAACCAGTTTAAGGCCTTTGCAGACACGCCTGCTTCCAACCACAGCCCCGCAGCCCTGCAGCCCTGCAGCCCAGGCTGAAGAGCCGGGCTCTCCTGGTGAGCGAAGAGCAGGTGGATGAGGCCACAGTGGGGGACACTTGCTCAAGCTGTCCTTCTCCCATGCCTGCAGCCTTGGGGACCGCGGTCCAGCCTCCGTTCCCGAGGACTCTCACTGCGGTGCAGACTCTAGAGGACTTGGATTCTTCAGAGGTGAGAGCTATAGGTCTGCCGCGTTAGCACCTGGAGAACAGCACGTAAGAAATCCGCCCGAATCCACTTTCTCCTGGTACACAGTTTATGACACATAGCCAGTGACTCCTGCTGTTGGATTCACACTCGGTCCTTTCGCAACCTCGCTTAAGGCAAAAGTGAAAAGGTTCTGCTAGGACCTGAACCGGCTGGCTGCGTGGACGTGGACGTGGACGTGGACGATCCCGCCTCTGCCGGGCAGCTGTGGGCGGAACGGGAGGGCCCAGGAGGGGACAGAGGAGGTGGCAGTCAGACTCCTCCAGAGAGAGCAGCACGCCGCCGACTAGTGCTCCTGGTTGGGAGGGGCTTTGGCTTGGAACCCCCTTTTTATGATGATGTTTAAACACTGGCTTCTCCTTCACAAAAACACGGGGACTGACACTGGCGCAGACCCAGTTTCAGCCGCAATGGATTGTTGAGGGGCCTCTCAAAGTGGGGGCTGTTACAAACCACCCACGTGGCAATCCCCCACCTCCCCTCCCATGCCCCCTTTCTGCTCCCTGTATCAGACGCTTTTCAAGGGCCTCCCCTTGTTGACAAGTACGCAGCCCACTGTCCTCACCAACATTGCCTGAAGGAGCTTTCAGAGACATTGGGTGCGACCCGGAGCGACCTCGCATGGAAGAGTCTCGACATGGGGAGATGACCCTTGACTCACAGGTGGGACCTAAATGCCGTCCCAAGCGTCCCTGCGGGAGAGAGGCAGGAGGACGCTGGCCAGAGAGAAGCAACGTGTGCACGTGCGGAGCCCAGGCAGCCCGCGGGCAGAAAGCAGGGGTGAGGCTCAGACCCCCGCCTCCCTGCCCACTTCCCCGCAGCCCAGGACGCCGGCTTTAGGCTTCGGGCCAGAGCCGTGAGAGGCGCGCGTGCTGCTCCGAGCCACCAGGGTTTGGCGAGTCGCGGCAGCCGGCACACCGAACGCGTGCCCTCCACCCCAGTGGCAGGCTGGGCCAGGCTGGCCAGCCAGACGCTGTTCCACAGGAAACGGGTGGGCAAGAGAAGCAGCAGTTGAAACTTCCCGCTCCCCAACATGCGGGGGCGTGGGTTTCGAACCCCGACAGACCTCGGTCCCGATTTATGAAGATGCAGTGTTTGCTTGTGCAAAGAAATGCAAACGTACCAGTCAGCCTTCCCTCATTCCAGAGTCGGTGACAGTTTCTGAGGGAAAACTGGCCGTCGGGGCAGGTGGCCCAGGACATGGCCCTGAACTCTGGGAATACACAGGTGGACGGCATGGCCTCCATACCGGAGGAGCCCGCGGGCGAGTGGAAGAATTGAGGGGAACGGGGTTCCAGCAGTGGCAGGTGAACAACTGACGGGGGGCACTGAGGCGCAGGGGTCTCGGGTGAAGGGAACGCCTCCCTCTAGCAGCGGACTAAGAAGAACGCCTCTGGGGAGCAGAAGCAGGCCGAGGCCGTGGACATGCCGAAGAGACACGGACTGGACTGGGCAGGAAGCTGCTGGTGCAGGAGCCAGCGACCCTGAGGCCAGGACAGCAGGGGCTGGAGAGGATAGACATGAGAGACATTTAAGAGAGACTGATTATAATCGTGGCAGCGGAACGCAGAAATTAAGTGCGAAGAGTCAGAAATAGCCGTCACATTTCCGGCTGGGTGGCGGGGGTACAGCAGACCCGTGCAGGGGACCAGGGAAGAAAGGTGCAGACGGGAAGCCCAGCTAAGCTCCATCTGGATGGCGCTGCCACGCAGCTGATCAGGCACATGACGTGAGCTATGAACAGACACACGTGTGCCTGGTTTGGGCCAAGTTCGTGTCTGGACACCACTCATCAAACACGCCGCACTCGGCACTGGGCACATGGGGTGAAAAGGGGATGAGAGATGCTGGCAGGTGAGCCTGTGGCCTCTGCACACGTGGTGTGTCAGATCCATTAGGGGTGCCAAGGGAGCAGAGGGGGAGCACGAACCCCGAATGAGGAGAAGGTGGTGGAAGCCCAGCCTGAGTGATAAGAACCAGCGAGGCGAAATTGCCCTGGAAAAAGCGGTGCATGCATGATGGTGGTGGGTGGCGGGGTCAGCACACATGGCGCCCAGAGGCAAGAGCCAGTGATTTGTGTCTGTGTAGTTGGAGAGAGCCGGGCTAGAGGTCATCAGTCCCACGGGCCCGTCAGGGAGCTCAAGGTTCACCCTGGGAGCAGGAGCAGGTACAGGTCATTAAACATCAGAGCTAAGGGGTGGCATGATCCCAGCTGCTTCTAAGCAGAGTGAGGGCATGAAAACGGGATATCCTGGTGGCTGGTGAGCAGGGGTGTGGCTGGGGTGGACAGTGTCTGCACGATCAGAGAAACATTTAGTGGGCAGATGAACCACACTGGGCTCTGAGCTGGAGGAGAGGAGAGAGGGCACCATAGCGTCCAGGTTTCTGGCTTAGGCAGCTGGGCTAACATCCCAAGGATGGAGAAGACCACACCAGGCAGGTGTCATGAGAGGCCAAAGTCAGAACCCCGGGAGGTCCAAGTGCTGGGCAGAGGAAACAACGCAGGAGGCAGAGAAACAGAGAGGAGAAAATCAGGGGAATGAGGAGTCACCAAAACAGGTAGGTTTGAAGGAGGAATTGGTCAAGAATGTCACATGCCAGAGGACAACTGACAGGTTCTGGGGGGACTGGGTAGGGTCCTTTTTGATGAAGCCTATCACATGACTTAGAATGAAGCTGCCAAAGGGCTTTCCCGGGAGGCTGGAAAGCAGATCATCAGGCAGGAAGGGTTGCAGGTTTGAGGGAGCTGGTGTCCCGCACAGTGCACTAAGAAGCAGAGAGCCTGGCTTACCCTCTGGCTCTGTAAAACCCAGTGCTGATGTTCTGTCCTGCAAGATGGGGCAACATCGTGCACTCACCCAGCCTTACCCCAGGAGCCCTAAAGCTCAAGGTCCTCCACAGGCATATCATCACCCTGGGATCCCACCTTTTTTCGAGAAGGAAGCCATGGGTCTGCTCTAGCACCATTCAGTCCCAAACATAAAGACACTGACAAGTTTTTTAACAGCTGTGCTTTGTGTTGGCAGCATAGAGACTAGTTTTCAGAGTCTGTGGAGGAAAGATGGGCTCTTTGAGAGTTCAAGTTCATGGAACTTAATTTACAAAATTCATGTGCAGCATTTGGTTCATCGACCAAATCGATGCGAGATGATTTCTTACATATCCTCAAACCTACCACACATCGTTTTACCCACGATTACTTTTTAAATGAACTTGAAATTAGCAGTTTTAAAGTGCTAACGCTGAATTAAACGTCCACATTTGTTTGCCCTAAGGCAATTGCTTCCCCCTTCCAGTCCCCTTTGGGGAACCCACGTTAGAGCTTTCCTTTAGACTGGGTATTTAGAGTGGGCATTTCTGCTGGACTCATTTCTGGGTTTGGCTGGAAGGGAAGTGAGTTTTCTAATTTATGCGATGGCAATGGTCACGCAAGGAAAGTAATTTAAAAAGTCTACCAGCTGCCTAGTGAGAGCTGACAGTGAACAACTGTCTAGTGGTCATCTGATCGCTGCCCACTGAAAGTGAAGCTTTCGTCCGAGCGCGCCTCTGTGCAGAGCAGGAACCCGAGGCCCCTTCCTCCGAAGCACCCTCCCTCGGGAGGCTTCGCCACCCGGGTTTCCTTGAGACGGACCGCAGCGCTGCAGGGGGATGGCCCGCACGTGCGTTTCCCGCGCGCTTGCACGCACCGAGCTCCCCGCAGACGCACCGGGGCGACCGGGATCAGTGCGCGGCCAGCGTGCGCGGTGCGGAGGCCCGACGGGCCCGGCCGGGGCGCGGCAGACGCGGGCGCGGGACGACACCTGACGCGGCGGCGCGCGGGTGCGAGGCGGAAGCCGGGGGACGAGGACGCGCGGAAGCGGCCGGAGCGGCGCGCTCCCGTCGGATCCGCCCCCGCCCGGCCCGCAGCGCCGCGCGCCTTCCTGGCCCCGCCCCCTGTCCCAGCAGCCAATCAGAGCGCCGCGCACGTGATGCGCGCTGCCTGCGATGACCTCATCCCTAGTGTGGGATGACGTCAAATTCAAGATGGATGGAATCACAGCGGCAGCGGCGGCTGCGGCGCGCGCGAGCCGAGTGTGAACGGAAAGGCGCTGGCGTCTGCCTCGGGGCTGAAGGCCGGTGAGTAACTGTCACCGCGCTCGACCTAGGAGATCCGCGGGGCCCCGTGAGCGGCCGCAGCCTCCCCGCACAGCGCGGCCTTTCCTGACGTAACTCTGAGGTGGTTTCTCCTTTTTCCTCTCCGCCGGCGGGTTGCGGGCTCGGGCGCTTCTGCGCGTGCGCTGACCCGGCTCTCACCGAGCATGCCCGGGGCGCCCACGTCGCCGACCGTCCCTTCACTCTGCGCATGCCTCGTGCCGCTCCGGCCTCGCCCTCCCACTGCGCACGCGCCGGCCTCGCCGGGCTTCCCTGCCGGCCGGCACGGGGCTGCGGGCGCGCGCCTCCAGCCGGTGCCCCCGCAGCGGCCCCGGCCCCCGCCTCCAGCCCGGCGCCGGAGCCCCGAGCCCCGAGCCCCGAGCCCCGAGCCCCGGCGCCCAGCCCCCGCCCCCGGCCGGCGCCGAGCGTTGGGACCCTGCGGGCGGAGGGCGCGTGCTCGCGTCCCGGGCGAGCGGGAGCCGTGCCCGCCGGAGCCGCCGGTGCCCCGTTGCCTTTGCCGCCCCTCGGAACGTAGGCACCTCGGGGCGCACGCGTGGCCCTGCAGCTCCGCGAGCCCGGTTTCTCCGACGCTCGCGCCCGCCGCAGAGCGCACAGCCCCTGCTGGCCCCGGCGCCCCGGCGGGGCTTCCCCGCTGCAAGCGAACGGCGGGTCTTAGGAACCCAGCCGCCCGGCCTCGGGAGCCCTAATGGGTCCCCGGTTCGCCCTGACCGCGCATCTTGAGCGGCCCCGTGGCCCCCCGAAGGTTCCCACCTGCGGCCCAGCTGGGCACCGCACCGCAGGGTGCCGGGTTCCGGAGAATGCCACCTAAGCAGCACGCCTGGAGGTGCGGTGACCTTAGGCACTCGGCACAGGGGCCTCACGTGGGCGGGAGGGGAGACCCCGCCACTGTGACAGCGCCCTGGCTTGGAGCCACCTCTCCTGCCGTGTGTGTCACCGCGAGGGTCCGTGACTGCTCCCATGACGACTGGAGTCAGCAGTCCTGTCCTCTGGAAGGAGACAAGAAAGTGGGCTAAATCCTTTTTCTATTTCTCCTTGCCAGTTATTTTCTAGAACTTCTTCTCCTGTTTGCTGCTGGAGTAAAGCTTCCTTCACCTGCTCTATATTTAACTGCCCCTTAGTACTGGTGTGTTGAAAAAAGAAGACACTGGGGCATTGGTTACAGTGCCACTGATTGAGCCATTCTCTAACGCTAGACGCTAAATGTGCCCTGTGCTTCACCTGTTGGAAATGAAAGTTGAAACGATGTGACCGTGCCCCGGAGGAGCCTGCCGCGCTTGTGGCAGGGGATGGGAGGTGTGTGGCGAGAGAGGGACAGTTACTGCGGTGTCTCTGCATGAGCAGAGACTCCGGAAGGGGGGACACTCTTAGTGGGGAAGCCAAATGGGTGGGGCGCAGACTTCAGATGTGTTTAGGATCAGGTGTGACGGCTCACTGTGATTGGCTAGTAGCAGAAGCTTCTGGTGAGGTGGTTGGAGGCAGCACTGCAAACTAAATGGACGCTGAGGACCGGCAGATGGGGGTAGAAGAGGCAGGTGTGACTCGTAGGTCCTGGACCTGTGGGGCGTCCTGGGATAGAAATGCTCCATGGGCACCTTGGAGACTGGAGGCCCAAGAGCAGTGTAAGCAGAGACAGGTGCGGGAGTCATCTGTAGTGGTTAAACCACCGGAGCTCAGACAGAGCCGCGTGAGCCCCACCAGGTCCTGGAGCAGTAACGTGAGCAAGTCCAGGAAGTGTGATGGTTTTTCTCTGTCCAGTTGATGCTGCCAAGCCCTGTGCTGAGCATGGGGACCCACAGGCGAATGTGAGGGCTCCTCCTTGTAGATCCCCAGCACAGGAGAAAAGCAGGCCACTCCAAATAGTTGTTACTATATAGAGGTGCAGTGTTGGCGTTTAGAAGACTAAGCTGCTGGCCAGCGGTAAGTCATACAGAGGCTTTGTAGAAACAGTGACGTTTGAGCCGAGTCCCTGCAGAGGTTGGCCAAGGAAAGGTAAGAAAGGTATTACAGGTGATAGAAGTTGGTGTGCAAGTTTGTAGACAGTAAGGATGTTCAAGAAGGATGGAGAAGCATTGCTCGTGAAGAGTTGTAAACCAGCCTAGGGCGTGGATTTCCTCTTTCTAGGGAGTGTTAGAAATACCAGTGTCCTTGTGAAGGAGGGCTCAGCTTTACTCTAGAGTAACAAAAGGCATGCTTTCCACTCCTGACTTTAATGGGAGTGTCAGAGTACAGAAAAAGCATTTATTGTACAAGATACCATGTTGGGTATGGAATAAGCCTCTGCACAGAGGGCCGCTTACATCATACAGGAGTTGAAATGAGCTGTCTACTCGTTGTAGACTGACATCACATCGAGGGAGGAGGTCCCTGCATGTTCTAGGGCTGCCATAGCAAGGTCCCATCAACGAGGGGCCTTACCTGCTTCATTTTCTCACAGTGCTGCAGCTTAGATTGAAGTGCAAGATTAAGGTTGGTTAAGGCAGATTGGTTTCCCTGAGGCCTCTCTCCTGGGCTTGCAGATAGCAATCTCAACTTTTCCCAGTGTCCTGTGTCCCTCTGGGTTTGTGTCCTGACCTTATCTTCTCATAAGGACACCAGTCAGATTGGATTAAGGGGTCTCCCTAAAAAGCTCATTTTACTTGATTATCTCTTTAAAGTTCTTGTCTCCAATGTGCTTTATTTTCAGAGATACTGGGGGTTTATTTCAGCTTATGAAGGGAGGGGACATAATCCAGCCCCTTACAGGGTTTTAGTGGAGGTGATTGAATTGTAGCCAGGCTCTGAAAGATGGTTACGTCCCACTGGGCAGTGCACCGGGGCCAGGGCAGATGAGGTCTAGGACACACCAGTCCCTGCTGGGAAATATAGCAGGTACCCACTGTGTCTCAGAGACACTGTCTCAGAAGCAGGAGTTAGCGCAAGGGTGTGAGTAAAGGAAAGAAGGTCTAAAATAGTTTGAAAGCAGATTTATAGTCTTGGAGTCTGTGTTTTTAAATTTTGCCTCTTAGCCTAATGGAGAACCATTGTTTTTATTATTTTTAAATGATGTCAAGAATGGCTCCTTTTGATCAGGTCTTCGGTCTCGACTGAAATGTCGCATCAAGACATTCCCTGGCTGTCCTCCCCAAATCACTTTGTACCCCACCCAGCATGCACCGTTTTTGTCCATTATGGCACTTAGCACAGTCTGGAGGTATCTTTATTTTCTTGTTTATCATCTGATTGCCTCACCAGAAAGTGGGTGAACTCTGTCGTGCACCCCTGTGTTTCAGATGCATGTAATCATACTTAGCACCATACAGAAGATCAACAAGTGTGTGGCATTAAAACTGATACTCAGTGGAGTGAGCGAAGCTCTCTCAGGAAGCTCGGTCTAGCAGCAGTTTTATAGAGATGGTTTGGAAGATGCGCGCAGGGAGGGATGCCACTCAGGAACGTATTCCTTAGGGTCCTCTAACAGCTAGAACAGAAACTGACAGGCTAGCTTGAAGGAAAAAGGATTTCTTGTAAAGATTGGGGCTTGGCCTTGAGTGCCGGGAAATGATAAAGAATTGGGCCAGGTGGGCCAAAACCCAGGTCAGTCCTGGGACCTGTGCTGCACACTGCAGGGCCCTGTGCGCTTCTCGGCGTGTCCCTGTTCACCAGAGTTTCCCACCAGCTCGCTTGCTTGCGTGCTTCCCCGAGCTGGAGGCGCACAGCACATCAGAAGGCACTGGGGCCGAGGCAGTTCCTCCAGAGCCAGGTGTGTGGTCAGGATCCCCGCGACAGCAGTCCTTTCACCGATCAGACCTCCAGGGACCAGACACAGGGCCAGGGCGGCCCAGGGTGACTGCTGCGCTGGAAGGATCAGTACGGAGCCCGGCTTTGAAATCAGAGAGCGGAGATGATTTCTGGATATCTGTATCGTCGCCAAGCGAGTGACGATAAGACCTGCCTTCAGAGCCAGCTTCCGTCACTGTGTCACAGTCGAGTGGCCGGAGAATCAGGCTAAATGCGGCGGGGGAGCTGGGCAGAGCGGCGCGTGTCGAGATCCCAGAGTCGGGGCAGACCCCGTGCTTTCAGCGGCGTCCGCTGTGTGCGGTGCGTGCTCCCGCTCTTCCCGCGTCCTGCACGGGCTCCGTGAGCCGCCCCCCACCCCGCTTCCAAAGGGGCGGGTGCCGGGGCGTAGCGACGTTTCCCTGCGGAGCAGTGCGAGGGTTTTGTGGGCCAGTGCGGAGCCGTCGGATGGCTTTTTAAGGAAGGGGCGAGCAGGCCCGAAGGTGAGTAGGAGGCGGGCAGGGAGAGAGGAGGGAGCGCTTTTGTTCACTCGGTAACTCACCTGGTTGTCTGCCACTGCCCGGAGCCGCGAACCCTGGCCCCGCTCCCAGGGTGCGAGACCGCCAGGCCACCGGTGCGCCCTGCTTGGTTTTCGTGTGGTTGTTGGCTCGGGTTTCTCCGGACCCGGGGTGTGGCCAGCTCCTTTCAAGTGATTGGCCGATGCTGTTCCTTCCTCCATGACAGCCTGCGTGTTAGCCTCCACGGCCTGAAAGTTGGTTATTTTGGTTCCTTCCTGTCTCCCCCTGTGGGCTCCTCACTCATCTCCCAGGGGCCTCTATTCTGAGTGCTGAGCTGTGCTTTGCTTTCTTCCATTTCTAACCCAGAACGCTCCAGTTTCAAAGTTACCTGCCCTGCCTTCATCCCTTTAAAAACCCGAACTCCTTGCAACGGAGCGACTGGTATAAGGAGGAAATTACTGAATTAGGTTGTCTTTGAGTTACCTGCCCCGTGGCACTTAGTGGCTGAGGAATTTGGGGGTGATGATAGGAAAGAGCTGTCGAGCCCAGTTGTGGAGGGCTTTGTGGCCATTCTCAGGAAATGGAACTTCAGGCCAGCTTCGGGCCTGGCAGGGTGAGGTGCGCGTTTCTGAAAGGTGTCTGGTAGACACGCGGAGAGTGGAGCGTTGCTCCTGCTGCGTGGTCCAGCCAGCAGAGGCCCCGACTGCCCACGCGCCCCCTCTTCACCCCCACTCCCGTCTGGACTGGCTGCTTCCTGGCGTCAGGGCCCTCCACCGTCTGAACGCGTTTACCTGGTCTGCGCTGCTGCAGGACCGCGTGCCGCTGGCGCTCACTCGCCCCGCATCAGCCCCCCTGGTGCCAGGGGACCCAGAGCAGGCCCAGGTCCATGTCAGCATTTAGGAGAGGAAGAGGGGAAGGATGTAAAATGTGTGCTTGCCACGTAGGAGGTGTTCTCTGCGCTCCGAGCTCTAGAACAGACTGTCTTTCGTTAAGTCATAAAAATCCTGTGTTCAGAGCCTACCCTTGTGGAGTAGAGGTTTGCTCCGCTGCATTCAGCTGAGAGTGCAGTCCACACACGTCTCAAAGACCCAGGTTCCCATCCGAGAGCCAGAGGGACAACCAAGATGAACAACTAAATAAAAATGAAGTGCCCCTTCCTCCTCTGCCTGCCTGCATTCCCGTTGCATCCACCTTTCCTTAGAAAAAGAGTCCTACGTTGGGAGCAGCGTTAGCCCATTTAACGTGTGAAGGAAATGAGTCTCAGAAAGGCCAAGCGATCTTACGAGGTTACGTAGCGAATAGGGGCACGGCCAGGACTGGAGACAGGTAGACGGACTTGCACACCTTTCCCAGAGAGCTGTAGCATCTTTCATGAATTGTTGACCATAAAGATTCTCTCATTTGAAATTTCAGGAAACAACATGAAGTAGAAACAACACAGGCAGAGTTCGGGAACATATTTGTATGAGAGACTCCAAGAGGTAAGCAAGCCGGCCCTGTTCTCCTTGTTTCACCCACTTTTCACTGTCGAGGGTTTCCGACCAGGAGACGCTGCCCCGTGAGTCAGGTAGAGAGGGCGGCGGAACGGGGTGCGGTGGCATCCGTGAGCACAAGCCCTTCGGCATCTGCTGCTGTGTCTCCTGATGGTTCGTGACTGAGACGTCCCTGAGAAGTTGGTAGTTTGATGAGCTCGCAAATGTGTGGGGGAGCAGGCCTGTTTGAGGGCTGACGAGCAGAAAAGCAGAGGTTTCGTGACTGCGTTCCATGTCTGGCAGCCCCCGAGGTTCTGCTGGACCTGCCGTGTGACGTCCAGCAGCGGCGTTCTCATGGCCTGTGTTCTGTGTGCAGCGTTTTACGTTTTCAGTGAAGTTGAGCTCATAAAACATCATCCAAACAAGGTAATTCCGAGATGTTAACTGTTTGCAGCCAGACCAGGAAAGCGGCAGTTGTTTAAAGTTTTAACGATTGAATTAAAGGTAAATGAAAGGGCCTCCACCGGAAGGTGAGGAGTCTGCGCGGCCTGCGTGCTCTCCCGTCACTGCACCGCTGGGACCTTCTCGCACAGAAGCCTCCCGTCTCCCTCCCTTCAGTACCGTCTGGCGCTCAGCATGTGGAGCTGGGAGATGGACTGACTGTCCTCCCAGACAAGACTCGAAGTGCCCTAAGGCAGGAGCACGCTTGTCGGAGTGACGTCCTCCGTGTCCAGCAAGTTGCAGCACACACTAGACTGAGCCCAGCTCTGAGAGGTGCAGCGCGACGGTGAGACACCAGGCTCTAACTGACGGTGACCTGGCACACTTGACCTCTCAAGGCCTCGCGGACGAGGACGTGCCTAGCTCGGGTGTGAGACTTAAAGGAGGAACTGGAGAGCCTGTGCTGTGGGGTTGAGAGTGCCCCTGGCACCCAGTCCCGTGTGAAGGCTGCCCTGCTCCTCGCGTGTGTGTGGCCTGGAGCAGCGTGCTTTTCCTCCGCCGTAAAGTGAGGAGATGCTGCCCGCCTCCGGGGATCGCTGTGCAAGCTGATTTGTCAGCTGTTGGCATCAGTGTCGTGTTGACTTCCAAGCGTTTGGAGGAGGTATTCCTTGTCCTTCAGTTTGGGGGAAGAGTTGGAGAAGAATGGGAATAGGTGTTCACTTTTCCTCTGAAGGTTGGTGAAACTCCCTGGTCAAGCCCCCTGGTCCTGGGCTTTGCTGGGGGAAGACTTGATTCCCTCTTCAGTTTCCAGTGTTCTGGTCACATGGTCCGTTTCCTCCTGGTTGGGTCCCGGCGCGCTGTGTGTCTCAGTCTGCGCGCCTCCGGCTGTCCGGCTCCTGGCACAGAGCTCCTCGTAGCAGCGGCTTAGGAGATGCCTTACTTCTGCCTTCCTTTCTGACTCTGGTTCTGGCAGCGTTTTCCCTTTCTTTCCTTAGCCAGGCCCGTGGTTTGTCAATTTGGTTAGTTTTTTCAAAGAACCAGCTTTTAGCGTCATTCATCTTCTGGGCTGTCTTTTTAATTCCTATTTCAGTTTCATTTGTTCCTGCTCAAATTTTTATTGTTTCTTTCCTTCTACTGACTTTTGGTTTCAGTTATTGTTCTTTATCTAGCTGCTTGGGGCACAGGTTGGATTATTTGCAGATTATTCTCTTGAGGTGGATCGGTGCTGGGTTGCTGCCTGAGAAATGTTTAGTCACGTGGCAGACCGAACGCGCGACGCTGAGCTGTTACCACCAAGTGTCTGACTCGTGTCTCAGCGGCTGGGACGAGGAGGAGGCGCCGGGGTCGTGTGTCAGGAATTGGGATGCGCTTACCTACCCACTTTTCAAACAGGCAGTTTCATGGATGAGTCTCGTGTTGCTGTTGAAAGAAAGGTGCAGGCAGGAATGAAGGTGAGTAGGCAGGAGGCGAGAGGCGGAGGAAGCACTTTTTAGTTGTTCGCATTGGTTGTCCCTCCAGCCCCGGGTCCTGCACCCAGAACCTCGGGATGTGTGTGGACCGCTCCCGGGTGCACTAACCGCTAGACCCCCAGGGCGCGCCCGTGGATGATTGTTGACGAGGTTTTAGTCGAATGAATAGTTTCAAATCTCAGATCCTTCTCCTCAGTGCTTACTACATGTTTTTACTCAATGAATACCAAAGTGCGATTCAAGGAATTCGAAGCAGGTGCCTAGAACCAAAACATCCACGGCGATAATCTGAAGAAAGCAAGAGTGATGTTTCTGTGAACAGTGACAAGTGAGGAAATGCTTCCAGCCAGGGGAAGTCGCGCTTGCTTTAGTCCTTACTGGACCTGTGGCTTCAGGCCTGGTGTCCTGAGCTAGGGTCCCCCAAAGCAGGCCCTGAACCAGGACCAGGTCTGCGTGCGCTTGTGGGGCGCCCAGGAGGCGCAGCGGGACAGTGGGAGGGGGCAGGAAGGCCTGCTGCTGCCCCGCAGCGCTGTCCCCGGCCCTGCCTCCGGCAGACCGGCTCGAGACCCAGCTCTCATGTCCATCGGGTCCCACGTGCCCGCTGTGTCAGGCACCGTGGACACAGCCCCAAGGTCACCGCAAGGCCTTGAAGGAGACGGTTGTCCCGGAGGAGGCTCAACGTGGGCGAGATGCCCCTGCTCAGGGGGCGCCAGCGGGGGAGTGGGGAGCGCGAGTGGAGACAAGAAGGCAGAGGCGGTTGTGGGTGAGCGGCAGCTGGACAGCGAGGAGCAGGAGACCAATGGGAGGACCCGGAAGCAAGAAGGAAGAGTGAAAAGCAGGCCACTGTGACCGCTTCACCGCCCTCTCCCGTCCCGGCGTCTAAACGTGCGGCCCTTCAGTGGAGGCCCCCGGACGGCGCCGGACGGCGCAGCTCCCGCCGCAGCCACAGCTGAGCAGGCCTGGACGGGAAGGAACCAGAGCGCCGCGGCCCTGCTTTTTCTCTTCACGTGCTTTCACAGGAAGTTCGTGTCTTCTCGTTGCAGCGCACGCTTCCGCGCGCATTGTTGGGGGTCACCACTTCCGTCCCGGACAAACCCGCTTTGGGCGTTCTCTGCCCGCTTCTGACTGGCTTCTGACTGCCCACGTTCCTCGTAGCTCAAAGGCGGGAAAGCCTGTAAAAGGCAGAAACAGCAGCGACCAGTCTGGCCCCCGGATCCGGCCTCTGCTGCTGCGTCTGTCTGTCCAGCTGTGCGTGAGTAGCTGGGCGTGTGAGACGGCTGCGCAGGTCAAAGACAAAGGTTTTCGTCTGTCGCTGCTCTTTGGCCTGTTTAATGAGCATGTGCAACATGTTCAGCAGTAAACAGGAGTTTTGTTTTGCTGGGTTGTGTAAAAACAGAAAAGCAAGTTCTGTTCACACTGAAAACCTCAGAATGAAATTCCTCAAGAAATCTGAACTGAGTGTTCGGTCGCGTTTCTTCTAAGAGCACCCTGCTCTCTGGGCAGAGCTTGGAGACCCCAGACTCCTCTCTCCTTAGCCCCTCCGGTCAGTCCACGACACGTCCTGACGACCACCCGGGCCCGGCGCCGGCACTGTCCCCTCACCCGCGTCCTCACGGCAGACGCTCAACAGGTCTGCTAGCTTCCACCTGGTCCCCTGTTGGTCCGTTCTCAGCAACGAAGCCAGAGTGACGTTCTGAACAGACATGGTCATTTCTGCTCGTGGTAAAAGGAAGTTCCCTCAGCGGTCCTCCCAGCCCTGCTCGGTGCTGCTCTGGCGTTTCTGTCGCCCTCCACAGCCCCCACCTGTCTGCTCGTCCCTGCCTGCCCTCACTGTTGTCAGATGCCACCGAGGGACCGGCAGATGACGCGCCACGAGGCTTCTGATGCCATGTGCTGAGTCCACTGCTATCGGTCACTGAAGCTAGAGTTTCTTCACGGATTCGTATGCTGCGCCGGGGCAGCGATCTGCCCCTGCTTCCCCACGGAACCAGCCAGGACACTGACTCGCCCCGGTCTTGACCGCCACCGGAAGCGAGTCTACTTTCGCGTGTGGGTGTGTGCGGGTTTCGCCGGATCCGTTGGAGGCCGTCTGGCACTTTCCATTCTGTCCTGGTCTGTTTTTATTGCTGGTTCCAAGCCACTGGATATGTTCTGAGAAATGTTTGAAAAAACATTAGTCTAAGCTTCTGATTTTGTATGTGTTGCTTTGAATTTGCTCAGAAATTGTCAGCACTAGAGGCAGGCTCAGGACGTGCTGCGCTGTGGGCCTGGCGTTCGCAGCTTGCTGTTTTCTGTTGCGTGTGTAAAAGATGAAATCGCTCTCTGCGTCAACAGATTGTCGTTAGAAAGTACAGCAGGGTTAGAGGAGAGATTAAAATCACCAACAGAGGAAAAGGAAGGGGAAATATTTTTATCACAAGTAGAATTTAAGTGACCATTGGTGTGGAGCGGTGGTGGCCTGCGTCTCTGGGAGCCGGTCCAGGCTGACAGGCACGTGTCTGTGGTTAGCAGGGACCTTGTCCGGGACATGGTCATGCCTAGCAGAGGGAGGTCAGGATGATATTCCCCAAGCTGTAAGCCCTCCCAGGGCCCTCCGCTGGTGACCAGCCACCTTCTCTGGGCACACCCAGAGAGCTGGATGCCAGGCGTGGTGCCCCGGCCACCAGCTCCAGAGAATGACGAGACTATCACAGGTCTCCTTAGTTACTTTGAAGCCACTTTACTATTAACATAAACATCCTGGTATTGTGTTCTTTTATTTCAGTAACTTCTATTTTGCACATTCGAATAGACTCATGTGTAGTTCCTCGTATGTGCAGGTTCCCCATTCCTCATACATGTCAGCACGCCCTGCCTGCCGCCACTTGTCATCCCCACCTCCTCGCATTCCCTCTTGGTCACCTCAGTTCTATTGCAAGTGTCCAAGGGTTGGTTTTGTTTCATCTGCTCCTTTGTTTTGTCTGCTCTCCTCGCACCTGTGAGTGAGGTCATCTGGTCTCTGTCTTTCTTCTTTTGACGTATTTCACTTAACGTCATCCCCTCTAGGTGCATCCATGTTGATTCAAGGTGTGTCATCTCTTCTAAGGGCGGTGTAGTATTCGTGTGTGTGTGTGTGTGGCACATCCGTATCGATTCATCTGATGATGCTGGGCGTTTAGGTAGTTTCCAGTTCTTAGCTGTTATGAGTGGGGCTGCAGTAAATATGGGGGTGCATAAGTCTCTGCGAATTAGAGATTTTGTATCTTTGGGTAAACACCCAGAAGTTGGATGGTGGGATAATACAGGATTTCCATCATCAACTTTTTGAGCAGTCTTCACAGTTTTCCATCGGGGTTGCACCAATTTGCACGCCCACTAGCAGTGCAAAGGTGTTCCCTTTCTCCACGTCCTCGCCAGCATTTTGTCGTCGCCGGACTCTTGAAGAATAGCCAGTCTCTCAGGTGTAAGGTGGCGTCTCACGGTTGTTTGATTTGCCTTTCCCCGAGCGCCAGCGAGTAGGAGCGTCTTTTCATGTGCTTGTACCATCTGTGTGTTCTCTTCGGGAAAGTGTCTCTCCACTTCCTCTTCTCATTTTTCGATTGAATTGTCTGTTTTTCTGTACTGAGTTTTATATGTTCTTTGTATGTTTTAGTTAATAAGCCCTCGTCAGAAATGTGAAATGCAAATACTGTATCTTCTCCCAATTAGTACGTTTTCTTTTTGTTTGGGTGATATTTTCTTTTGCTGTGAAGAATGTTTTTAGCTTGATGTGGTCCCAGTTGTGTATTTTTCTTTTAGTTTCCCTTGATGCTGAAGATGAGTCCCCAAAGGCCTCCTTGAGGCTAATGTCATGGAAAGTCTTTCCTAGGTTGTTTTCTAAGAATTTTATGGTTTCCAGTCTTATGTCCAAGTCTCTAGTCCATTTTGAGTTAATTTTTGTGACTGGTGTTAGAGAGTCATCTAACTTAATTCTTTCGTATGTGGCTGTCCGGTTATCCCCAAGCTGTTCATTGAAGACACTTTCCTTTCTCCGTCGTATGCTTTTGGTTCCTTTGTTGTAGGCTAATTGACGTATGTGAGTGGGTCAGTTTCTGGTGACTGAGCCCCGTTTCACCGCTCTGTGTCTCCGTTACCGTCCAGAACCGTCACGTTTTGATCGCTCTTGCTTTGTAGTGTAGCTCAGTGTCCGGGCGTGTGGTCCCTCCAGATTCCTTCCTTCTTCTCACACTTTCTTTTGACTATCCGTGGTCTTTTGTTGTTCCATACAGATTTTAAGATTTTTCCGTTTCATTTCCTGGAAGTAAGCCCATGGGATTTTAATGGGGATGACATTAAATCTGTATATTGCTTTGGGTAAGATGACAGTTTTAATGATGATGATTCTTTCCAAACATGAGCCGGGGATGTGGTTCCATCTCTTTGTGTCCTCTGTTTCTTTTAAGAAGGACTTGTAGTTTTCATTGTGCAGGTCTTTGGCCTCCTTTGTTAAATGTACCCCCAGATATTTGTTTCTTTTTACTTGTATTTTAATCAGTATGGTTTTCTTGATTTCATTTTCTTCTGGCATGTCGTTTGCGTAGAAGAACGTGACAGTTTTTTGTACACTGATTTTGTAGCCTGCCACTTTGCTGTATTCGTTGATTAGTTCTAGTAGTTTGTACACAGTTTCTAGGATTTCCATTATATATAATCATGTCATCTGCAAGTAACGAGAGTTTTGCTTCCTCCTTTCCAATTTGGATTCCTTTTTTTTCTTTTCTTACCTAATTACTCTTGTAATTACTCCAGTACAGTGTGAAATAGCAGTGGTGAGAGTGGACAACCTTGCCTTGCTCCTGACCTTAGAGGGAAGTGCTTTCAGTTTTCTGCCACCGACTCTGATGTTGGGTGTGGGTTTTCATGTATGGCCTTTATCACGCTGAGGTATGTGCCTTCTATTCCCATCTTATGGAGGGTTTTCATCCGAAGTGGGTGTTGGATCTTGTCAGAGGCTTTCTCTGCATCTGTTGATATGATCAAGCGGTTTTTCTCCTGCTCTTGTTCATACAATGTCTGCCATTAATGGACTTAGCTGTGTTGAACCATCCCTGCATCCCTGGGATAAATCCCACTTGTCATGGATCATCTTTTTGATGGCACTGCTGGATTTGGTGAGCTAATATTTTGCTGAGAATTTTGCCATCTTTATTCATTAGAGATATTTTTCTGTAATTTTCTTCTTGGTGACGTCTCTATCAGCTTTTGGTATGAGTGTGATGTTAGCCTCATAGAAAGTACTTAGGAGTGTTCCCTGTTCTCCAGTTTTGAAAGAGTTTGAGAAGAATAGGTGTTAATTCTTCCCTGAAGATTTGGTAAAGCTCATTAGAAAAGCCATCTGCTTCTGGGCTTTTATTTTTAGGGAAACATGTCCTGGTATTTCAGAGGGAAGGCGGAGACAAGGCATTTCAGCAACAGAAGACCGGATGCAGGGAGGAGCGTCGAGCATGGTCTGGGACGGCTTTCTCTCTGATGAGAGCTGGGGGTGGCGGAGTCATCCGGACCTCAGTCTTTGAGACTGAGCTGAGCACCTGTCAATCCGTCAGACCTGGCACTCGCTGCGCAGCGCTTACTCGGTGCCCGCGCTGTGGTTATGTGGTTATGTGGCTCATCAGGCTTCGCAGCAACCCTGAGGGAGCACAGGCTGTTGCTTCAGCCTTCTTGTCTGCCTTCCCCTGGAGGAGCATTGCTTTTCTGTCTCACTTGCCCCCTGAGTTAGAATGAATAATAATTAAGTTTAGATCCAGGCCAGAGTTTCTTTTTGCTATGGGTGAAAATGTGTCTTGGTAAAAAAATAGCAGAGAGAAGACTGCAAGGCGTTCACCAGGAGAAAGAAAGCAAGTGCTTCATTGTGCAGCAGGCTGCCCTTTGCTCAGTGTTTTCTGCAGCAGCGTTCCAAGTCCCGGCCTGTCTGTGAGGGTCTGCCGCGGCCTCTGCGTTGCGGCCCGCTGTCCGGCGTCCGCCTGGCCTTTCAGTCTGGCCGGTAGAAGTGGTGCCTCGAGCGCGATCGACACGAGCGCTCGCTCACTTCACGCGCGTCAGGTGGTTGAGGGCCCTGCGTCGTAGGCTGTCTGCGTGCACGTTGTTTTCCCTGCCTGCTGAGGGCTGGCGGCCCTTCCGACGGCATCTCATGCCCGTTGCAGCCTTTAGGTTCCTAGAGCTCTTCGCCTTCCGTGACCGACTCTGCGGGAGCCGTGAGGCGTGTTTCCTTACATTTTCCACGTCGTCTAACAAGCTGGCTCTCACGGCAACTTGTCCGTGGCCGTCGTGAGGACGGGGCCCCCCCGGCGCGCGCTCCCCCGGCTCACGCCGCCCCGCTGACACGCGCTCTGTCTGAATTTCAGGCCCGCCGGCGATGGAGGGGCTGCTGCACTACACCAACCCGGCGCACGCCATCTCGCTGCTCAGCGCGCTCAACGAGCAGCGCCTCCGGGGGCAGCTCTGCGACGTGCTGCTCATCGTCGGGGACCAGAAGTTCCGCGCCCACAAGAACGTGCTGGCCGCCAGCAGCGAGTACTTCCAGAGCCTGTTCGCCAGCGAGGAGAGCGAGGCCCGGGCCGTGTTCCAGCTGGACTTCTGTGAGCCCGACGCGTTCGACAACGTGCTCAACTACATCTACTCTTCGTCTTTGTTTGTGGAGAAAGGCAGCCTGGCCGCCGTGCAGGAGCTGGGCTACAGCCTCGGCATTTCCTTCCTGACCAACATCGTTTCTCGGACGCCGCACGTCCCCTTCCCGACGTGCCCCAGCAGGAAGAAAACCCTGCTCGCGGACGCGGACGAGAACGGGCCTCCGAAGCGCAGCGTCATTGTCTGCCAGGGCAGGAGCGAGGCGCCGGGGAGGGCCGCCGGTCAGAGCCCCCCGCACCCGGGCCACCCTGCCCGGCCCTTGGCCAGCCCCGCCGCCAAGACCAGCACGTGTCAGCTGCTCGCTCCGGAGCCAGTCGAGCCGCTCCACAGCCTGTCGTTGGCTGAGAAGAGCTGGCCGAAGGACAGTCCTGTGGGGTACGCCCGGTCCCTGGAGCGCTCTGCGTCTGTGGATGGCCCATGTCGAAGCAGCCCGGTCCCGCGGGAGGCGGCGCTGCCGCCTTCGGAGCCGCCCCAAGACCGGGCGGCGGTGGAGGAGGAAGCAGGTGTGAGCGGGCAGCTCCCCAAAGGGAAAACCATCGAGCTGGCTTTGAAAAGATCGCGGCCCCCCGTTTTGTCTCTTCGAAGCACATCAGAGACCCCCTTTCTGCTGAAAGAAACTGACCGCGGAAGCGGCCCCGGCGAAGATAGGAACCTGCTGTACTACTCAAAGTTGGGGCTGGTGATCCCCTCCGGCGGTGCCCCCTCCAGAAACCACAGCATCGACCGAAGCGGCCCTCTCGTGAAGAGCCTCCTCCGGCGGTCACTGTCCATGGACAGCCAGGTTTCTGGCTATTCCCCCTCAATAGACTTGAAACTCGCCCAGGGCCCGACAGCATCGGCGTCCAGCGATGCTCCAGGGAGTGTCTTTTGTGCTTTGTCTTCGAAGTCCTCCTCAGTGGACTCCAGTGAGAAGTCGGCGCTGGAGGCCCGGACCCCGGCCCCACAGCCGCATCGCCTGCGCTCCTTCAGCGCGTCCCAGCCGTCTGGAAGGGAGGGCCCCGCCCCTGTCCCCGAGGTCCAGATCAAGTCAGAGCCCCGCAGCCCGCTGTCCGACCCCTCCGACATCATCCGAGTCACTGTGGGGGATGCGGCCGCCGCGGTGGTCGCAAGGGGCCTGTCTCTGAAAACAGAAGATGACCAGAAGGACATGAGCCGACTGCCGGCGAAGAGGAGGTTCCAGGCGGACAGGAGACTGCCCCTGAAGAAGCTGAAGGTGGACGAGCACGGGTCCCCTGTGTCAGAGGATAACTTTGAGGAAGGGGCAAGCCCTACTCTTGACGCGGATTTTCCCGATTCTGATTTGAATAAAGATGGATTCGGTGAGTTGGAGGGAACCAGGCCAAACAAAAAATTTAAATGCAAACATTGCCTTAAGATCTTTAGATCCACCGCAGGTCTTCACCGGCACATTAACATGTACCATAACCCAGAAAAGCCCTACGCCTGTGACATTTGTCACAAGCGATTCCACACCAACTTCAAAGTGTGGACTCACTGTCAGACCCAGCACGGCATAGTGAGGAACCCGTCACCAGCCTCTAGTTCGC
Source organism: Solenodon paradoxus (assembly GCA_004363575.1). Taxonomy (NCBI): domain Eukaryota; kingdom Metazoa; phylum Chordata; class Mammalia; order Eulipotyphla; family Solenodontidae; genus Solenodon; species Solenodon paradoxus. The sequence goes on from RJWH01006753.1 coordinate 38,571, forward strand.
ATGCCGTTCTGGACGAGAAGTTCCAGAGAAAGCTGATTGACATAGTGAGAGAGAGGGAGATTAAGAAGGCCCTGATCATTAAGTTAAGGCGCAGCAAGCCCGGTTTTCAGGGACAGAGTAGTTCCCAAGCACAAGTCATCAAGAGGAACTTGCGCTCACGAGCCAAAGGCGCGTACGTTTGCACGCACTGCGGAAAAGCCTGCCGCTTCCTCTCTCAGTTCAAACAGCACGTAAAGATGCACCCGGGAGAGAAGCCCGCCGGAGTCTCTAGAGGCGCCAGGCCGCGGGAGCACGGCCCTCTGGCGGGCCCGGTGGAGGACACGGAGGGTTTCCAGTGCCGCCTCTGTAACGCTGAGCTGTCTTCTCTCCTAGAGCAAGGGAGCCACGAGCGGGCGTGCAGGAGCGCCTCCGTCTGCCCCTACTGCAGCCTTAGGTTTTTCTCACCCACGCTCAGGCACGAGCATGAGAGCAAGTGTGAGTACAAGCGGCTGACGTGCCTCGAGTGCATGCGCACGTTCAAGTCCGCCTTCAGCATCTGGCGGCACCAGGTGGAGGTCCACCAGCAGAATACCATGGCGCCGCCCGGCAGCTGCTCCCTGCCCCTGCTGGGCCACGGAGGGGAGGTCGGCGGCGCCTCCCGGGCACGGGCGCAGGCGCAGGCCCAGGCCCAGGCCCCGGCCGCGGCCCAGACCGAGCCGGGGAAGGCCAGCCGCGTGGCCTCGGCCAAGGCCAAGGACAGCAGCACGCTCAGCGACTCTCCAGAGCACGTGAGCTTCGACTCGGAAGACTCCTCCTGCCTCCCCGAGGACCTCAGCCTCTCGAAGCAACTCAAGATCCAAGTCAAAGAGGAGCCCGTGGAGGAGGCCGAGGAAGAGGCACCCCGGGCCCGCGCTGCCCCCAAAGCAGCAGGGGCCGGCCAGGACCCCGGCCTGTGGCCCTGCGAGAAGTGTGGCAAGACCTTCACGGCGCACAAGCAGCTGGAGCGCCATCAGGAGCTCCTGTGCTCCGTGAAGCCCTTCATCTGTCACGTCTGCAACAAAGCTTTCCGCACCAACTTCAGGCTCTGGAGCCACTTCCAGTCCCACATGTCTCAGGCTCCAGAGGACGCAGCACACAAGGAGTCCGACATGGGCCCCGTTCCCACAAACTCTCCGTCACCGCCACCTCTGCCCCCGCCCCCGCCGCTGCCCAAGATCCAGCCCCTGGAGCCCGACAGTCCAACCGGCATGTCTGAGAACCCGACTCCCGCCCCGGAGAAGCTCTTCGCGCCCCAGGAGTCAGACACGCTCTTCTACCACGCCCCGCCCCTGTCAGCGATCACCTTCAAAAGGCAGTTCATGTGCAAACTCTGCCACAGGACGTTCAAGACCGCCTTCAGCCTCTGGAGCCACGAGCAGACCCACAATTAAAGACTGTCCCTCGCTGCTGGGAACGTCGCGCGGCGGTCTCCCGATCGCAGCCAGATTGCGGAATGTGTCGGAAGCAAATACTTTTAACAGAATAATAAAGGTTGGAAATTGTGAGGCTTGAATGCAAGTTGGAGGTAAAGCGGTGTTAGCTGTGTCTTTCCTCAGCCAGAAACAGCGGAGCCGTGGCCCGGGGCGCGTGGCTGCGCCCTCAGAGTGACGCCAGGCTGGCCTGGCTGCTGGTGGGCCCCCGTCCCCGGCATCGGTGTAGTCTTCTCAGCGAGGTTTTCTATTTGTTGCTAATTTGCAGTGAGTGAATGCTGTTAAAGTGTTTCTCTTTCGGGTGGCACCAGACGCCCGATGCTACTTCAGTTTCAGCCATGTTCTCCAGTCCAGCACGCATCAGGAAGGGGAGGCGTCACTTGCAGTATTGAGCTAGATCTTAGACCACTTCAGCAATAAAAAAATGATACACCTCAACTTTAATAAGGTATCCTGACACTTGATAAATATAAATATTTGGTATTTTGTGCTCACGTAGAACCTTTTGTATAAAAATTGTGAGAAATTTAAATCAGCAATAGTAATATTTAGATTTTTATTAAAGAAAAACAAAAACTTAACTCTCGGGTCATTGATAGGACATGATGATGGAAGGCTTGGGAAATGCAAGTCGCATTTCCAGAGGCCTCCAAAGTCAGTTGCCAGAGGCTCCGAGGGACAGGGTGGAAGCCACACCCGCCCCGCTGCTGCACACGGCGCTGCCAGACGTGGAGCTGCGTGGGGACAGACACACCATAGCACTGCTTTTGACTTAGCAGCATTAGCGTGGCAGTCGGTGTTTTTACATAGATTTCCATTCCCCGACGTCAGCGCAGTGGCTCCAGGCCCCATTCACTTCAGAGGCCTGCAGGCTGCGGGGAAGGGCTGCTCCAGTCCCTCGTGTGTCTCCAGGATTGACAGACGGCATGCACGTCCGCCTCTGTCTTGCCATTTGTTTGAGACCGTGGCGTTTGTCCGGTGCAGTGTGCACAGTGAAACCACCTGCTTGAAGTCGCTGCCGAGTAATCAGTAGAAACAACTGAAGTGTGGCGTGGGTCCAAAGCTAGTTTTTGTTACTTAATTTTGGTCCCTGGAGTTTGGACCTTTTCCTTTTCCTCTCTGTTTCCTGTAAGTTGTAATTACCAGCCCTTCAGTCGGTGTTCTCCAGAGTTCAAAGGGGTATTTCACTGGGGTGGGGAAGCTACATATATAAACATAGAAATACTATTGAAACGAAATCCTTTTAAGGTAATGACATGGATTAAGGCTTCAAGTTTATTAATATTTTTACAAGCGATTCCTTCAAATAAAAAAATCCACTCCTGTGACTAAGGAATACTTCGCTGAGTGCCTGACTTTTCTGCGCTCCAGCAGTAAAGAACCATGCTCATCCTCCACATTCCATACCCACCTTGGGGTCGCCCTGCTGTCTCTCGAAATGGCTTCCAAATTACTGATTGACTTCACACAGCGTAGAAATGAAGTAGGAAGTTTTGCCTTTTATTCTTTCATTTGAAAGCTATTAGAAGTCCCAAAACATTTGAGTGGTTCCCTCATGATTTCATTCTTACATATGATTGGAAAAAGGAAAAATGGAGTTGCGGTTTATATCGCTGTTTTATCTCCTTGAAGAAATCTATGCATTTTAAAGACAAAACGAAAGGGTGGGGTTTTACACGGCCATCAGGATGGACTGTCGTCATCACCGATCCCCTATAGAAGGTGGCATTTATTCCTCCACATGCCTTGATGGCTGTCCCTTCTTCAAAAGGAGAGTTTCCTAGGGACTTGTAGTGTGATTCTGTATCCCAAGACTTGAACCTTTATGCTAGATTTTTGAAGATTTTTAATAATCATTAAAAAAAACTATTTTTGATCTAAATATAGGCTCTGCGTATGTTAGATTTTAAAAATTACCAGTGTTTTGTCTTGTTCATATTTTTGTCTAGGCAAGGAACTTAAGATTTCCAATAAAAATTTGAACCAAAAAATGTTTATAACGCAGTTCTGGTTTTTCTATTACTTTTTTATACTGTGTCCTAAAAGCGTTAGGCTGAAAGTTTATTTTGGTGGTCAAAAAATGAAATATGCTTCCACTCACCTAGCTATTTTGGATGTTAAGAAGTAGAACAATGAAAGACACATTGGTTAATTGCTTTATCCGGCGAGCAGTTCTTTAAAGGCTGTTCTCTCCGCCAGCAGGCAAAGCGCTGGTGTCAAACTGGCTGGTCTTTCATTGTTGGGACTCTTTAGCTCATAAAGAGATTCTTGTAAATTTTTTTTATCGTAATTAGTTTTTGAAGATGTAGAAAGCTCATTATTCTTTGTAAGTATTCAGGACGCCTGCTTTTTTATGCATTGTGGAAAGAATGTCAGATGTTTTAATATATTACTTGTTAATCTGAGGACTTGTTACTGAAATCATTTCCTTCTGGGGGGAGGGAGGGAGGGGGTGACACCATAAAACCTGTGTTTCCATCCATCAAAGCGAGCGATGGAGTTGGCACTTAGTGTGCGTTCCATCTTCAGTAGTACTAGTTGACCTTTAAACATGGAGTTCTTAGGCGTTTACCATTTCAAGATGCAGGAACAATGACGTTGCTTACGTGTGGCCATGCGCTGGCGGTGTGCGGCTCTCGGTTTTGTGATGGAGAGAGGCCTCTCTGGGAATATACGCCCCAGCGCTTAACGGTGAGATTTGCTCCTCGCGGCACCGGCCACCGGTGCTGACAGCAGAAGCAGGGAGACAGGGACACTGGGTGCTCTCAGGAGGCCCGCAGCGCGGTCAGGTGAGGGAGAGGCGGAAGGACTTGGTGCCCGAAGTCAGCCTTTGTTCCCTCAGTGCGCGTGTGGCGCACCTGTGACCTGAAACTTCAGGAGATGAACTTCTGTGAATTTTCTTACAACGAAAACAATTCGCTGCCGTTCAAACAGATCTCTTTATAAATTGCACTAAATAATGTTGGAATATTACAAGTCAGTTTATCCATTTGATGCCTCACTGTTTTTTGCAATAATTGTAAAAGACGGGACTGATTTAAATAGCGCGAGCATATTCCTTAAGTTCTTAACACTGGCTTTTTAAGTTTAAAAACTAGGTTTTCCTGTTGTGGCTGAAGCACTTTAAGAAGTCGAACGTTTGCATCATTTTTAATCTACTTGTTTTGCTCTAGGCGTGTTCTCTAGCTTTCAGCGTTTCCATGTGACAGCGGAGAAGACTCCATTCTGGAAGAGATGAAAACAGTGGACGTCAGGTGTTAAGGAAATCCTTTGGAGACAGTCATTTGGGAACCAAAGTATTTTACTGTCAATCTTGAAAACAATTGAGTTCGTGTCCTTTAGTCATTCATTAGTGCTGCTCTTACTGTCCACAGTTACATACTTGATTAACACTTATTTTCAAAAGGCGATCACTTCCCATTAATGCCAGATCTTCACAGTTTTCACTGAATAATGCTTGTTAGAAAAAACAAAAGGCGGTTTAAAATGTGTATACTTTGCTGTCATTTGCCCAGCAGAGTAAATCATTGTTCAGTTTCACTTAGGAAGCAGCTTTTTCAGACTGAAAATTCATGGTAAAATAGGATCTGTGTCTAATGTTAATAATCCATTGCTTATTTGTATCCAATTTCATTGTCTGTCTACCTTGCTGAAATCTTGGCTAAGAATGATTGGAGTCAATAAATTTGTACTGTATTTGGTTTTGAATCGCGGTCTCCTTGGTCTGTTTGGACTTCGCTAAGAACCTGAATCGTGTTTGACCATGAAGGTCGGCCGAAGCCCTTCCAGCTGGCGGAGCCGCGAGGCAGTGGGTGTCCCAGCGGCCAGGCTGCACCCGCAAGCCCTCCCGTCGGGGCCCCCATCCCGTCGGGGCCCCCCATCCCGGGCCCGAACCGCGCAGCGGCCGCCTCGCTTGCAGCAGCTTTTCCGCTCAGACGACACCGGAGAGTGTTCAAGCCCCCGCCTGTGGCACCTCAGCACGGAATTTGAGGGACTCGTTTTCTCTCGTTGGAAGGGCTTCGAGGCGAGAGCACCATTTCTCAGGACGCGGGCACATGCACTTTATCACCAGCCATCCCTGTCCTGGGAGCCGAGCCGTGGGGTTAGGGGCTGACCGCAGCGCGGGCTGGAGACGGGAGGCCGAGCGGGCAGGGGCCGGGCCTCGCCCTCACCCCGGCCTGGAGGGGGCGCGTGCACACCGCTCCAGCAGCCGTGTGGCGTTTAGTCTGCTGTAGCCCCGCCCTGCGGTTTGCCACCCAGCCTGAGTGGCCATGGCGCTGCCAGGTCTCTAGGGAGCACCAAGCTGCGCCCCCAGGACGGAGGGTCTGTGAACCCGGAGGTTTATGGCCGGTGCTCCTCGCACAGGTGCTGTCTGAGAACCTGAGGTTCCCGTCCTCGCAGACTCACCAACGACTCGGGCGGCGCTCGGCCGCCCTCCGCTGCGGGCCTGGCTGGGCGCGGACGTGCGTGTTGTCAGCCCACCGTCTAGATCCAGCTCATCGTGACGGTGTCGTTTCTCCCAGCAGGTGCCTCTCCAGCCCTGTCCAGCCACCCTGCACCCAGCCCCAGCCATCGCCCCGTGATCTGTCCCCTGAGTCAGCGCGCATCTGCGTGATCCCAGATGGGCGCCGTTGAGTAGCTGACACACAACACCAGCAGGGACCCTTTGTCAGCCCTGCATCGGCCAGCCCAGCCCGGCCAGCCAGTTTCAGCTCAGGCGCGAGTCCCTGTGTGCCCTGCGCTCTTCCCGGGCCCACTCAGTCGCGACGCAGCCGCTTGGTAGAGACGCGGGACACGCACGTGGTCCTCGGTCTCGGGGAGAGCGGGACTGTCCGAGGGCTGGGCTCAGGCCCACGAGCCCGTCGAATGTGTGGGTGCCACGCACGTGGAGCCGCCTCGCAGGGTCAGTGGGGCCTGCTGGGCGTCGCGCCTGCTGAGCCATCGCTAACCCCACGTGGGCCTGCTTCCTGGCCGCGACTCGTGTGTGGCCACGGTGGCTGGTTCCCAGGGACCCCGCCCACCCTCGGCCGCACGCTGTCATCCCCCCATGCGGGAGCGCCTCCCCAGTTTGCCTTGACTCTTGCCGTCAAGCCAACCATCTCAGTGTCCCTCACCCGGAGTTTGCTCTTTCTTCCCAATTTGGCCCAAGTTAGGCATCCGTGGGCCAGGATTCCCAGAGGCTGTGTTCTTCCATTTCCCCCTACGGGTGGCGTAGGACGCTTTGTCCTGTCACCAGCAGCCCTTGTTGAGGTCACCTCTGCCAGCTCTCTGAGGTGTGATTCCCCCGGTAACTAATACATGTCGTGCGTGGAGACCCTTGCAGGCGACGTACAACCCAATTCCTCCTGCCAGCCTCACCTGCTCCCAGCGTCTGTGGGCGCTTCTCGCCCGAATGAGCTGATGGTGCAGTCATTGCCACGTGGGGACCGTCGCCGCTCGCTCCCTCCCCATGCATCTCTGGCCTTTCTCCACAAGACGCCTGCCCCGTCGTTCCCTTACTGTGGATCTCAGGGTCCATGGGTTCCTGCCCCATTCAGTGGGCGTAACCCGCTGCCACCGCTTTCTGATAATCAGATCATCCTTGACTTGGCAGGTGGGCGTTTCAACCCGGCTTCTCTGGCCTTCGAAGTGTCCCCCTTATTCTTTGAGTATTTTCTCATTTTCTGACTTAAGATGTTCCAGACCCAACTCACTCTCTTCCTGCCGGAGCCCTGAGCTCAGCCGTTTCTTTAGGCAATGTGTTTCCCTCGTTAAGAATGGTCTGGAAACCAAGGCCTGGGTGTTGCGTGCTCGCTGCTGCTGGAGCGTGGGTGTGCAGACCCTTCCGAGGTGCTCACTCGCACGCACACGTAGATCGTTTCTGAATCCTCTGGACCCACCCATACATGTGGGACTCTCCGCCTTCACACGAGTAGCTTCCGTTTGTGTCCAGCACCACACGGGTCATTCTGTGTCCCCATCCTTCTGCACTCCCGTCTCATCTCTGGAGGTGAGAGACGAGGCTCCCCTTCCCTCAGCCTCCCTGCATGTAACAGTCTCTACTCCCGTCCACCCCATGTGGACCTGCTCGTGGCTTGGGAGGAAGGACCGAGGGAGGAAGGGCGGGCACACATATGCCCCTGCTGACATGGCTGGTGGCAGCTGCTGTGTGGCATCATCCTGAGTTTCACTTGTCAGGTCTGGGTGTTTGCTCTGGAGCGTCGTTTGGGCTTATAATCCCCTTACTGGAAAGAGGGCCGCCCATTCAGAACGTTGGTGAGCTCGGAGCCTCGCCCAGGCTAGGGCTGACTGCGGGCTCCTGAAGTCGGCCCACCCGGCCCTGCCCTCCTCCGGAAGCCTCCTCACAGAAGCGCCACCAGTGTGCAGCTGGTGGCCGAGGGCGCCCCCAGCAGCTTCTCCTCGCCCACCCACCACTCACCGCGCCTCCAGGCCAGGGCAGGGCGCGTTCTAGGGGCACGTGCGTCCCCCGTGCAGCGCTGAGTTTATAAAGTACCTTGAAGGCGGGGCCCAGACGCTTTGGGGCCCTTCTCCCATCAGAGTGTGTACGTATTAAAAACTATCTTACACCGGCCCCGAAATAAAGGGAAGAATCACTCAGGCTGGATGAAAAAGGAAAACATTTTCTTCAACCCTAGAAGTCCTTTTTCCTTCCTGATGTTCAAAGAATATATTTCTGTGGTTCCTGGAAGCACTAGGGGCCCTCACCATGATGCCTGGTGAGGAACTGGCCCCGAGTGAGGGGGACCTGCGGCCGGAAGGGGCGAGCACGGGCGGTCCCAGCAGGCGGTGGAAGAGGCTCCTCTGTTGGAAAAGGCTCCCGCGTGCAACTGTGGTCCGGCGTCTGTGTGCTCTTCGGCCGGGTAACAGATTAGAAACTCATCGGGTTTCTCATTCTTTAAAAGATAACCCGAAAGCGCCCTTATTTCTGACACATGGCCCGTTGTTCAGAGACCGCCTGTGGGAAGCGTTTGAGTCTTGATAACATGCGCTTTCTGTTGTAAGTGTAGGGGGCTTCCCCAGCTCCTCCCCAGCTCGCCCCGAGAAGCAGACCGCTCCTAAGCTAGGGGAGCCCTGGGCCAGCGGTCTGAAGGTCAGACTCGGGGACAGCACAGCAGACTGCTCGCGCAGCACGCTGCTGGCCTGGAGAGCCGTCCAAGACGGGGTGGCGGGCTCTCAGCTGTCTGCACGGGCGGCTCAGGCTGCGCGCCTGCTCTCCCTCGGGGGTCTGGACTAGGGCCATGTGCCCCCGGGAAACACCGGGACCAGGCACGCGCTGATGGCCTCGTGGGTGCATCCGCCGCAGTGTGCTCACGTCGGACCTGGGCTCCTGACCCAGGACGGGGTGGGCGGTGACGATCAGGAGTCACAATCAGGATGCCTGCTGCGTCCTGTAAAGGCAAACACTGGGGCCTTCCTGCGTCTGCCGCGCTGCCAGGTGGACAGTTTGCATGCCTGGACATCTCAGTGCTGGAGGCGTGAGGCTCCCTTCACTGGTTTGACCGGCCCCCACCGCCCCGATTCCGCCGTCCACCATGCCCAGAGGCCAGGCCCCGAGTTGGGGCTCATGAGCTCTGCCCTGAGTGAGGTGGCAGCAACGGCCAGCAGCAGAATGGGACCCCGAAACTGCAGGCAGTGCAGCTTCCGACCAGGAAACTCGTAAAGAAAGAAGGAGGGATTTGACAGGTGACAAATAACTAGACGTTATCAGACTGGAGCGGCCAGCCTGTGAAAGGACAGGCGGAACATCTGGAAAGGAAAACTGCTGGAACTGAAAAGCAGTGAACCGTGAGACGGACTTGGCGGCCCTCCCCAAATTCTAAGGTGCGAGCGCACCCCAGTGTGATGGTTTGGAGGTGGAGTCCGGGAGGTGGTTAGGCCATGGAGTGGGCCCTGTGACAGAGACCTGATGACGAGACCAGAGCCCCACACCTCCTCCATGTGAGGACGCGTCTCCTGGTTCCTGCATCCTGAACCTGCCCCTCCAGACCTGCGGGCATAAACGTCTGCTCTTGATAGGTCACCAGCGGTGACATGTGGTGATCGCGGCCCCGTCAGATGAAGACAGCTGGGTCAGAGAAGAGCTTCACGTGACCTGCGTGTGAGCCGGCGGATTCTCCCAGGAAATGACACACAGATGAGCAGGTTGAAAATATGAATGATGAGTTCAAGGAGGTGCCTCCGACAAGAAAACCGAGGGGGCGTGGCAGACGCTGGATTTGCCCTCCCACCGGAAGCAGTGAATCCCCGACAAGACGGGAGCCAGCAGTTCTCAGGGCCCTGGGGCCCAGACAATGAAGCCGCGATCTGTCATCTCACTGTTAGCCAGCCGGGAAGCACTTGCCACCACTCGCCATCAGTATTTGATAGTGATATTTCATGATTGCGAGGAAATTGCTGTCTAGTAATTTCTCTTGATCGGGTGATACTTTTAGATGATGTTAATGCTATTAAAATATTTGATGTTCAATATTAATACTTAAAATAATACTAATGTTAAAACAAGTTACATTTAATAATACTTAAAGCGATGATCAATAATATTTAAAACAGTCGTTTAATACTAAATTCACATTTAATTGTAAATTCTTTTGGATCATTACTTGTATGAGAAAAATATCACCAACACCTGAGTTGAAAGTGAGAAAATACAAGATAGTGGGTTTTGAAAACACTGATGATAACTTGTTTCTGTTAAAGCTAGGGGCATAAACTTATTAAAAAAAGAAAAGAGAAGTCTGTTCACGGTGACAGTGAAACCTGTGTTGGGCGCACCCTCTGCTCATTCCTCAGCGTGCGGTTACGCAGCGCGCCGGGAAACCCCCGGACGGTGGGCCCGCTGTCGCTCGTGAAGCCCCGGGCTTTAGTTGCGTGATGCTATTTTGCTCCTCATGGACCCTTTTCGGGACCACTGACTTTTCCGTGCTTTGTTAAAATCCCATTTTCCCAGTATGGTTTGACGGCCCCTTCAGTGTGGCCGGCGCGGCGGCCTCTGGGGGAGAAGTCCCTCTCCGCTGACCTCCCAGGGCAGGGCTGGGCGCCTGCCGTCTGAGGCTGGCTGGTTCTGACCCTGACCTGCGGACACTGCATGTCCTTACGTGCACAGGGCCCACGGGGGTTCTCAGGGCGTGCCCAGCAGGGGAGACCTGCTTGTCTCCTGGGGTGCTGCTGACGGACTCCGGGTGGAGAACAACTGAGACCAGCGCCTCCCAAGGTCCACTCTGCATGCAGAGCCCCTCCGCACGCAGGCTATTGTCAGCAGTGCCCAGCACAGGACCCCCTGCACGGAGAGGCTTTAACCTGCTGCCCCTGAGCCTGGGTGCCTGCATTTCTAGCCCCAGCCTGGTGGCTCTTCGGCGAGTCTGGAAAACACTGACTGAGCTCCTGCAGGCCTGGTGGGTGGTGAGGAGTTCTGCACATTCCACTGCTCTTCCTCCAGGGGGATTTGGCTTAAGGGATTTTGGAAACTGCTTTTGAAAATAAGTGGTGATGATACGATGATGATGGTGGTGGGAATGATGGTGATGATGGTGATGGTGGTGGAGGTGATGGTGGTGGTGATGGAGGTGATGGTGGAGGTGATGGTGGTGGAGGTGATGGAGGTGATGGTGG
>RJWH01006754.1:0-49621 GCA_004363575.1 Solenodon paradoxus
CCCTGTGCCTGCCTGCACCTGTCTGCCCCGTCCCTGCACACACCTGTCTGCCCTGTGCCTGCCTGCACCTGTCTTTCCCGTCCCTGCACACACCTGTCTGCCCTGTATGCACCCCACTGAACTCACTGGCCGCTCCTGGCTCTTCTGGGAAATGCAGTAGCACAAGCAGGGGCGGTCCTCCCTGGGGTGGCCAGTAAGGACACTGAATCAGGGAGGGACACATCCACATGGTGCCAGCAGCCCCTGGGGTCATAGGCCGCAGCTCCAGCCCCCCACCTCTCCCCCACAGAAACCGAGGGGGTTAGAAAGAGTTCCCATGTGGTTTAGCATGTATCGTGTGGCCTTACAATCATTTTGAGCCTACTTCTGTTAAATCCTTTGAAAAGAATTGCAAAGTGGTGTGACCTGGTGGCCTGGCAGTTGGGCCTGCCGCCTCTGGCCGGCGCAATCCACATCCATCCCAAGGACCCGGATTTGCCCTGGAGAGGAGGATATTAATGAAATAAATGAGTCTTCCTCCTCTCTCCTCCTGCCTGCCTGCCTCTGCTCACCTTCATTCCTGCTGCCCCTGTCCTTAGGGGAAAAAAAAGAGAGAGAAAATGTATGTGAGAGGGCCCAGTCCGCGTGTGTAATCCTGCTCTTTCCAAGTGAGAAATCTTTCTTTAGACTGAAACGCTCTCGTGGAAACTAGTCTTTCCTTGGTAAGACGAGTGCATGGCTTGTGTCAGCCTCTCCTGGACGCTTCCATCCCCAGACTGGTCAGCAAGGCTGTCATCCACCAGGCGGCTGCAACTTGGTGAGAGACCCATCCCGTCCTGGCTGCAGTGTCCCGAGGCAGCTCACCCCACCCTGACTCTGCCCCCAGGCTCAGAAACCAAGCTTCATCGGGGCTTCATGCCCCGATGTTCTGGTGGGTGATTCCAGCGGGGAGCAGAAACAAGCCCTCCCAGAGAATGTGTGGTGAATGCAGCGGGAGCACTGCCTTCTTGCTGCGCAGGGGCCTCGGACAAGCTCTTTCCATCGCTGCTGCTTGAAGGGCTCTCTGCAGGGGCCGACGGCACCATTGGCAGGATTAGAATTACTGGCGCCCCTCACTGACTAGTCCTCCCACACTTCTGAGATAAGACCCAACATGTCACTCTAGATAGAGTGGCCCAGAGCAGGTCCAGCAGTTGAGCTGGGAATGGGCGTCCGTGTGCTGTGTGCTTCGTCTGGGGACTCTGGATTCGCGCCCCCAGGGACTGGGATGGGGAGCCGGGATACTGAGCCAACCGCACAGAGCTCGGCTTGGAGCCCCAGGCAGTGTGGGGCCGGGAGTCACGCCCCCTCGTGCATCTATCCCCAGAGGACCCGGAGCCCTCCGAGCGCAGCGGGGGGAAGGTTTGGGACTCTGCCACCAAAGCCTGGTCCCCACCACTAGCCACCGCTTCTGGAAGCGCCGGAAGGGCAGGAACGTGATCTCGATCACAGCTGTGTCCCAGCACTGGATCAGAGCAGAAAGAACAAAGGCACCTGGGTGTCTGGTGACAATAAGCCTCACGCACATCCTGAGCTGTGTGTTCTGCATAGTTCTCGCTGAGGCACCGGGGTGGAAGTTCTCTGTCCTGTGTGACCGCGGGAAGCCCCCGCGGCAGGTGCAGGTGAAGGGCACGCCCCTACCTGCAGGTACAGAATGCACAGGGACCACCTTTAGTGAGGGGCCTCTCGTTCTCACGGTGCCTCTGCGAGGGCTGCACGTTAGCCCGCCCTCCAGGAGAGGAGGCAGTCACAGAGAAAACAAACGGCCCCATCAGAGTGAAGGGACGCTCCCTCCCGGGGCCCCACGGGCTCCAGCCCGGTGCCCACAGGGAACTCGGCATCTGCGGCAGAACGGGAGCAAGAAACGCTGAGGAGGGGGCCTTTCGGCCTTCCCAAGCCACTGTCCAGGGCCTGCCTGTAACCCCGCAGTGGAGGGTCTGTTCAGGGGTCCTCTAAACCCCCCTTGGCTCAGTGCCCCTCTGTGGGGTGGGGTGAGGCAGGCTGCTGTGACACAGAGCCCTCGCAGCTGTCGCCTCCGTCGGCTGCACACGTCCCACCTGAGGGTGTGCTTTTAACCACCTGCCCATGCAGGGCAGGCCGCTTCTACGGCCTGAGAACCCCTAGGTCAGGCAGGAGCCCTGTGGAAAGAGGAAGCAGCCTGCGCTCACCCCTGTGGTGTCATCAGCTTCCTGGCTTTGTGCAGAGCCCCGGGGCCCCCAGACAGGAGGCCCTCCTGGGGCCGTCCTCCCAGCAGCCTTCCTTTCTCTTGAAAGTAGACCTGGCTGCCTTTGGGGACCCCTCCTGGGGAACCCTCAGGGCGGCCTCGGGAAGGAGGGTGGGCAGATGGAACAGAAGCCCCCCCGGGCTGCGGTGAGCCCCAGAGTCAGCCTCCAGCCCCAGCCTTGCAAGGACAGGCCGAAGGACCCGGCAAGAGACTGACTTCTCGGGAACTAACAGTGTTTCCCACCAGGAGGGACGGAAGGAAGGGAGGCTTGAACCAGGCAGCCGAGCAGCCCCGCCTGCCCAGGGGCGGACTCAGCCTGGGCCCCCATCTGTCCAGCGAGCGTGAGGAAGCAGCTCAGACCAGAGTGAAAAGGACAGATGAACGTGGAAGCCCCACTAGGCCTCAGTCGCGCATGTTCTGAGTCTGGTGACAGACACGTTTCGGCTCTGTCTGCGCGCAGCACGCACTGCCGTGAGCGAGGCACACGGGAAAAGGTGAGCAGGAAGGGTGGGGCGAGGTGAGACGGGCCGGACGATGACAGGTCTTGCCGTCCGGGGTGGGGAGGCTGAGTTTATTCTAAGTGCGCTCGGAGCTTGTGACCAGGACAGCGACGGGTCTAGACGCAGTCCTGCTCTGCCTGGGCTCTGGCCCCTCCGTGCATCATTTCCTCTTCTGAAGATGGGGCCAATCCCAGGAAGGACCCCAAAGGGATTTTCTGAGTGTGCCCTGGGCTGGGGCGGGCTCTGCGTGCCCACGGGGTCTGGCACAGAGCATGGTCAGCGTGGCAGTTTTAAAGAAGCCGAGACCTCTGTGACACCCTTCCCGCTGAGCGCAGGGGCCTGTGTCCCCTCCCGCTGACCAGCTGCTTGGAGAGGACGCTGACCAAATGCAACACTGCCCAGCGGAGGCCACTCTGCCTGACCCCAGGCTAGTTCAGGAAAGACAGTGGCTCCGTTGGGTCCTGGAGGACGGGGACTCGTGGGCACTTCCTCCGGGACCCTGGCGCCATGCTGGGAGGAAGCCCAGGGCCTGTGCGGAGGCGCCTGAGCCGCCCCGATGGCCAGGCCCACTGAGCCCGTTTCCGCGCTGTCTGAGCCACGGCCAGGCTGGGGGTCCCGCCTGCACTGCTGAAAGCACTCCAGTCACTGCTGTCACCCCCACCCCAAGGCCCCCCTGCCTGCTGGACACTGTGGAGCAGAGACGGGCTGACCCACCGGCCCTGTGCAAGCTGCGACCCCCAGAGCCTGTGAGCGCGTGGCGACAAGATTGGGGTGGCTTCGCCGCGCAGCCTTCTGCTCATAATGACCATTATCGCTGTTGTCATTACCATCTTCACGTCAGCCCCTTCACCCTTTCTCTGGCCCTTGGGCCCACACCCCACACAGGCCCGTGTTCTCTCCTCCCAGACTCCTTTCGGCTCTTGCTCGTAGACCTAGATTCGGCATTTGGGAACCTGTGTTTTAATAATAAGATTCTTTGTTTCAGTCAAATCTGCAGCAAATCCAAGGGGACTGGGACAGGATCCCCGAGCCACCTTCTCTGGGCCCTTCGGGTCACGGCAGCCCTGGACAGCATGGCCTCAGGACTGTTTGCTGCCAGGGCCGCCCTGCCTCCCGGAGCAGTGGACACAGGGTCACGGTCGCCTGGCAGCCTCCACGGCGGCCACACTGAGACTCCTCCAGCTCGCTCTCCACCCCACGTGCCCCAGACGGCCTGCCACCCACCCTCCGGTCCTCGGCCCCCACGAGGGTCAAGGAGGCCCATGCACTGACCGCAGGAAGGCACCTTCAGGCCCGGTAGAGATTCTGGAGGCCATGTGCCTCTGATCGCTGGTTCTGGTCTGGTTCTGTGTGTAACCAGCCTGTGAACCCCACCCTCTGCCTCGGCCCCTTCGGTGAAATGAGGGGCCTGTACTCAGGACCGTGGTGCTGACCTCACCTGCCCCGCTGTCCGCACAGCCCGGGGACTTCTGAGGCAGCGGGGGACAGGAGAGGATCCCCGTCTGGGAGGGCGGGTCACTTGCTTGGACACTGGAGCGCCTGAGCGGCCTGACACTGACTGGCCGCAGCGGGGCCCTGGGCCTCTTGAAGCCGGTCCAGCCGGGCCTGGGGCAGGAAGCCGGCCGGGCCCAGGCAGGAGCTGCACCGCTGCCAGGACCAGAAGCCTGCAGAGGGGGCCACGCCCGCTTCCTCCCCGACGCTCCAGTCTGCTCATCTCTGCCTGTGGTGCTTCTCTAAACACGTGGTCCTCGACGGCGCATAGTTCCAGGGACGTGCGACAGTCCTGGTGAGGCGTCGATGGCGCCCGGGAGGCGGGCGGTCGTCCGGGGGGCGACCTATTGGGCACAGGACAGCCCCCCAACAAAGTTCCATGGCCCCAAACGCCAGGACATCAGGGACACGCAGCTTTTGTCAGTCCCCAGAGCCTCCGCAGGACGCCGTGCTTGGCATGTGGTGTGTCACCAACGTCCTTCCTGACCTGCTGTGCTTCAGCGTCTGCAGGACTGAGTCGCGGGCCTCGCCCACGAGGGCACAGCACCGCCACTCGTGGGCCGTTCTTTCGCGTGTTCACGTTTCAGGCATTTCTCTCGAAGGAGCAGGGCGTCACAGCATTCACGCTCGGGAGGCCCCTGTCCTCCCACGTGCCCGTCCGTGACCGAAGCCCGTTCCGCCTTTACAGACATAGCCTCCTTGTGGGTGGCGGTGGATGTTTCGTCACTGGTTGGCCGTCTCCAGACCACAGAGCTCCGCCCTTGGAAATACAGTAAAGCCTCACGTAACCTCGGCGAGAGGTTCCTGGAAGCTGCGACTTTCAAGGAAACAAAGTAGAAGAACCGATCTGACCCCTGATGTCAACACCAGGGTCAGAAAACATCCCCAACTTCCCAGGCATGGTGTTCGGCAGTCATGTTTCCTTCATCTGTTTATTCCTGTCCAACCTGCTGATTCCAGCTCCGTCTCGGACTGGGGGAACCTGTCCCCATAGCTCATGGTCCCAGGTTGGGACCCGACCTGGACAGGACGCCCACCCGCCCACGGCAGGGACATCGCACACCCCAGACGCGTGCACACGCGCGCACACCCCTCCGTCTGGGGCCTTGGAGACAGGCGGTGGCCTGAGGGTGCACAGCTCTGGGACGTGGGAGGGACGACGCCCCAGGGACAGCACACAGCAGAGACGGTGACCCCCACACACAACGAACCGCCCGCGTCTCATCGGGGTTGTAAGGCAGCGACTTGGAGGCCCGACTCTACTGAATCTCTCCTTTCTTTTCCATTTGGGGATAGCGAGGTGTCCCCTCTCATCCTCCACAGCGGCTGGCCAGGGGCAGGTTGAATTTTACCAGCAGTGCGTGGATTGGGACATACTCAGTGTCCGCCAGCTGGGGTCACTTCCCCTTTTCAAGTTCAGCTTGGGCCGTGTCTGGTCGTGACCTCCGCGTGTTGGGCCTGGGAACTTTGGCTGTGACCCCGACCTGGACAACTCTCGCTCTGCGTGTCAAGAGGTTCCGGAATCTTCTCAGTACTTCCCACTCCAGACCTGGACTCAGCTGTTTCTCTAAAAAGCTCCGGTTCGCTTGTGTAGGGAGCTGTAGGTCGAGACCACCGTGCAGAATCCAGAGATGCTCACTTCTACTGGTTAGTCTTGTCTTTGCTTTTTGTTTTCTTTAAGGAAAAGTGCAGGCAGGAGTGGCGGCGAGCAGGCAGGCAGGCAGAGAGGGAGGAAGACACACTTTGTTTTATTTTGCTGTTCACCAGCTGTCCCACCGGCCCTGGGTCTCGAGCCCTGGCCTTAGGATGCATGTGGGCTGCGCCTCGGCTGTCTTATCCGCTAGGCCACCAGGGCTTGCCTCTTCTCCTTTGCAGTTTCGCGCTTATCTGCAAAGCCCTCCCGCTGTCCGAGTCTGTCTGGAATACAGTTCGGGGCCCTCTGCCAGCTCCCAGCGAGGCCAGGCCTCCGGTCACGGCGCCCGTCCACACCTGGCCACCAGCCTCGGCCTTACAGCATTGCCACTGCCACCTTTACACGGGAAAGCGCGCTGTTCTGTGAAGACTGGCCATTTCACGAGGAGGCGTCCTGGCGTGGGCTGCTCTGCGTGGGCTCCAGCACACGGGACACTCCCAGCCTTCTGTTTCGGGGCGCTCTGGAGCCACCTTCGGCAGCGTCCCTGCCCCGGGTCCCTTTGTTACCTTCCAGGCAAGGGGCCGTCACCTCTCGGACACGTGCTATATACCGTGTCTTCGCTCCTTACGTGATTTTTCTCTCCTCTTCCCTTTTTAAATCTTTCTTAAGGTGTTATCCACTGTGTCCCTTCTTGGTCAGGCTTTGCTTCTGTTTTAGGAATCACATGTTCCGTTGTTTTCAAACCATTCCGGAACGGTGTCTTCTCCGTCCACGGTGTCCACTTCTGGTCGGCATTGCTCCGTCCTGCCCCCATGATTTCCTGCGTGTCTGGCAGGTCACGCTGGGAACGCCGGTGCCTTTCCCTTTCCCCGCTTCACCGAGGGCACTTCAGAGCCTGCTGCCGCCACGGGGGCAGGTCCTCCGTGCGACGGTCCTGTCTTTCGGGAGCGCCTCGTCCGCAGGGAGGCCTCTGCTCTGAGTCTGTTTCCACAGGGACTCTGATGGAGTCCGGCCTCGGGACGT
This sequence comes from Solenodon paradoxus, assembly GCA_004363575.1. Classification (NCBI taxonomy): domain Eukaryota; kingdom Metazoa; phylum Chordata; class Mammalia; order Eulipotyphla; family Solenodontidae; genus Solenodon; species Solenodon paradoxus. The sequence continues at coordinate 6,890 of RJWH01006754.1, forward strand.
CTCTGCTGCTCACATTTGTGTGGACAGCTGGACAGGGTTCCGAACTCACAGAGCAACCTCTTGAGCCTGGAGTCCCCCAGACCCGCGTTTGTGGGGTGTCTGGCGCCGGGCAAGCTGTCCTGCATGCGCCCTTCTCTAGACCTTCTCCTTCTCGTCCCTCCGACAGGTCACTCTGCTCCGCGTTCACTCAGAACTCGCACCGCGTGGCCTGTCCGGGGAGGGGACTCCGAGAGATTTGGGGAGAGCAGAGGGAACACAGCCCCTTGTCCTGAGAGGCCGAATCCCCAGCGTGTCCCTGCCTGCTGGTATTTGAGGGTTCATGAGGGCGTCTTTAACCAAGTCTTGTTCTTTGCTTTTGCTCTCTCGTTCTTGTTTTATGAGGGAATTTGGGGATGTTTAAGACTATGTCGCACCCAAGACAACCATCTGCCCAGAACCCCTCACAAATGTTTCTGTTTGCTGCGCTGTTTCATTCATCGCCCATCCGACCAGGGGACAGGATGGGGCGGGGGCAGCTGGCCTGTGGCAGGAGGTGCCTGTCCCCCGGGATGATGTGGCTGAGAAGGCAGCGCACTTGGTGCCCGGCGGGCCCACAGCTTCCTCATGTACAGGACCCGTCACGTCTAAACTGTGAGGCCGGGGAGGGCCCTGATGCCCGGCAGCTACTTCGCTGCTGATGCCATGTCCGGCCGCCTCGCTGACCACCACTGTCCACATCCAGGTCTGCCCTGGCCCCCAGTCACCTCCACGCTCAACCCCCAACACCCATCCCACCTCGGTAAGCAGCCAGAGCCCCCAGGAACTCCCACCCCAAACAGAAACAGGACGCCCTTAGGGGCTGTCCAGGGCCCTGAGGACAGACAGCTGTCTCTGGCCCTCGTCTGTCCGTCCACATCAGAGCAGGTGCCGGGACCCGGATGATGTTCTCGAGATGTCATCCACTGTGGGGCCCCAGCCTCCTGCCCATAGCCCTTCTGCATCTGCTGGCCAGGGGAGTGTGGAGCGGTTCACAGCCCAGCTCCGTCAGGGACATGTGGGCAGAGGTGACTGCCACCCCTCAGCACACGTCACACGGTGCTGACAGAGCAGCTCGAAGATAGTGGGGCGGGGACGATTGGGGAAACTGAGGACAGAATGGGGCCACCTTCTCAACAAGTCTGAGCAACCTCGTGGACGTCCGCCTCTCAGAGCCTCGTTCCCCAGGCTGGAGGGCACCGCTGGACAGACCCACAGGGGCCTCACTGACCCACATGGAGGGCATGACTTTCCCTGCAGGGCTGGCAGCAGAGGCGGCACAAGGGGTCTTCTCCGCAGGAGTCTGTGCAGACGCCATGACAAGGAGCACCAGAGGACCCACCTCCATGTGACTCCACAGCCCGGGCCTGGGCGGGGTCACGGGACACAGGCACATGGAGGGTGAAGACGTGGGCACAGTTTGAACAAGCGGCCACACCCCACCAGGGCCTGAGAGCCCTCCCAGCAGTTGGCCACAGCCAGGCCGCCACGTGTCCGCAGAGCTGGCATCCAGCTAAGGCACAGAATGGCGGCGGAGCGGCCAGGACCTCGCCGGGGTGCCTGCAGCGAAGGGGGACACTGACCTGACCCAGGGTTCTCTGAGCCCGGGACTAGCCCACCCTCCGCCCTCACATGCCCAGCCACCCTGGCAGGTCTGGAGACCACAAGACGGTGTGGCTCTGCCAGGGCTGCACCTGCCCTGAGGCCTGAGGCGTGGCTCGCGGCTCGCGGCTCGCAGCTCGTGGCTCGTGGCTCATGGCTCACGGCTCGCGGCTCGGCTGTCCAGAGTTTTCAGGAGACAAGATGTAAATGTCCCCTGCAGCACAGCTCCTTCCCAGGCCCCAGGCCCCAGGCCCCAGGCCCCAGGCCCCAGGGAAGGCACCTCTCCAGCCGGTTCCCTGGGTCAGCCTGGCCGCCCTGCGGACCAGTGGGTTTCTTTCGTTTCCGCTATTTTCGATGAGAGGGGCCCTGGGGTGGGGGTCGCTCCGAGTTTCTTGTTCAGCAAAGTCTGAGCTGAACCTGCTACATGGGGGGACCCTCGGAGCCGGGGGGCAGCCAAGGCGACGCTGGGGATGCCTGTCACACAGGCTGACAGTGGACTCAGGTGAGAAATGGCATCAACAGCAGCGGAGAAGATGTCTCAATGCCAGGCACTCGGTCGTAAGTGGAGCGGGGCCCCCACTCTTCTTACCTGTCACACCTTGCAGAGGGGAGACTGGGGCACGGGGAGTGGTCCCTGGTCACCAGGCTGTGCCTGGGCGTTGGGACTGCACGTGCCCAGACCCACACTGAACCTGACTGTGATGGGATGGCATGAGATGGGGGCTTAGGCAGGGGCCAGGGCTGAGGTGGGGCCTGCACGTGAGGAGGGGCGGGCCTCCGTCTGCACTGCGAGAGCACCCAGAGGAAGACCAGCCAGCAGGAGGCCCCCGGCCCCCACGCCTGCGTGGGCATCAGCCCGTGGACTGTGAGACAGGAAGGCTTGCCGTCTGAGCTGTGTCTGCTGCGCATCTGAGACCGCGGGCAAGCCTGGCCCTGGACCCTGAGTCCATGGTGAATGGTGCGCTCTGCCAAGTCCACGTCCACCGGTCTCCTTCTGAGTCCAGCCTCCCGCCCTGGCCACCTTTCACCTCCGCCCGGGCAGGGGGAGCCTTACGCCTCCTGCCCCACCGACATCTGCAAGGAAGCCTGGATTGGAGGCGGAAGTCCTTCCTTCTATGCAGGGAGCTGAGGGGAAGGGCTGAGCACAGACAAAGGACGGGCACACACAGAGGTGGCCGCGGACACACTAAGTTGGAGAGGCTCGGGGCGGGACGGGGTCAGGGGGCCCAACACCCGATGGCACTCACACCACATATCCCCACGCGACCCTGTCCCCCGCCAGCTGTGGGTTTGCACCAGAGGCTCTGGGCAGAGGTGGCTGCGAAATGGGCCCCCCCGGACTCCATCTAATGACAGGGAGCGCCTGGAGGCACGCGCCGTGGCTGCGGGGGTGGCCGGAGGGCGAGGGCAGGGAGGCGGACCCTGCGTGTCCACCTCCCTGTGCCCACCATGGGGGCCCGGGCCCTGCCCTGCCCGGCACAGAGCAGGTGCTCAGTAAAAACCTGCTGAATGACTCATCGTTCCGCCGAAAGAGGCGGGGGCTTGTTGGGGACTCGCTTTCCTTTTCGCTTGTTTAAGAGGATTTGCATTGCCTACGAAACTTCCAACACAAGCAGAAGCCAGCCGCTCCACAGCCTGTCGCTGCACAGCTGGTGTGGCCACAGGCGTGAAGGGGCTTTTGACCGAAAGCAGCCCTGTGACTCCCCTCCCTTGGGGCCACCATGGCCCACGTGACGTCTGCACGTGTCCAGGATGTGACAGGGCCGGCGGAACTGAGCAGGGAGCGCCACACCTCCTCCTGTCTCTGCCCTGGGGCCACTTTGTGGGGCAAAGGGGGCGAGAGGCAGTGCTGTTCACGGGGGCTGGGCTGCAGGAAGCAGCTCACCGCTCCCCAGGACTGGCCCTGCCCTCTGTGAAATGGAGTGATGGTGCAGAATTCCGGCTGTCGTGAGAAGTGTCTGCCAGGCCCAGGCGCGCCACTCCCCCCACCACTTGCTGGTGTCATTTCCTTCTCTTTTCCTGCTGCTGCCCACAGCGTTGAGCAAGATGCCTGGTTCTGTCTGCGGGGTTGGCCCCGAGACAGCCAGCTCCCGAGAAGAGGGCCCGTTTCCGCTTCTCTGAAGTGGTGAGTCTCACTCGGCCCCTCACAGAGGGCACCGAAGGCAGCTCTGGAGAGGGCTCCCTATTCCGATGGGTGTCCATGCCCAGAGGACCTTCTTCCCACCCGCCCTCCAGCCTGGGCCCTAGCTGCGCCCGCCTGCTCCCTTCCCATTCTCCTGCCCTGTCTCTTCCCACCTGCAACTTTGCAGCAGACCCCGACGCCTGCTCTTCTCTCACCGGGCCAGAAACCAAGGGCTGGATCTTGCACAGTCTCTTTTGTTTCTTAGCAGTTGAGAAGGGGAGGAAACGCTGAGCTGGGGCTCTGGAGAATGCAGGCCCGTCCACGTGTAACCTCCCTGCGCCGTGCCTGCCCAGGGCAGACAGCTTTCAGTGACGGTCGTGTCATAGCATCTGCACGGGTAAGGCCTCCCTCTCACAGAAGAGACCACCGCATGGCCATCAGAGTTCACTGGTGAGACAGGAGTCTGATGACTTCACAAGGGTGACAGCCAAGCACCCCGCAATGTAGAGGTGAACACGCAATCAATCTATGCTAATGGTGTTGCGTTTCCACTGTTCTTTAGTTAAATAAAACGTCATGACAAATCAAGAGACATGAGGGGTGGGGTGAGCCCCTCCATCTGCCCAGAGCTGTCAATCAGGCACTGCCGGGGTGACAGGAAGACCAGTTTCTTCTCCACTGTGACACCATTTCATAGCCAAGGGGAGGGGAGGGGAGGGGAGGGTAGGGAAGAGAGTCACAGTCATTCTTTTGTCCATCCCTCCATCCATCATCCATGCACGCATGTGTCCATCCATCATCCATTCGGCAGCCTGAATTGCCCTGGGACAGGATGCAGGAGGTCAAGGTCAGAGCAAGGGGAGGGCATTGCCGGAAAGATGACAGCCCAGACTGGCATGGCAAGTGTTTCAAGTCACCCGTGTGGACAGTACCAGATAAACGAAACAGAGGCCCTTCCTCTCTTGTACTTCAGTCCCCTTATTGGAAAACTGAGTGTGTGTCCTGCTCTAACTGGCCAGGCGTAAGGCCTCACATTCCCACCACAGGAACCCTGAGCCCTGCATGCCCCTCCATGCAGGGTGGGGCCCCGGAGGGAACCGAGTGGCCAGGCTTTCCCCCTTTAACAATCAGTTCTGCCTCAGTCTCCTCAAACTCTGGGTTCAGGCCCGGTAGGAAACCAGCAACATCTTTTCCATTTACAACTGCGCTTCCCTCGCCCTACCCTTCCCTTCTAACGGGGGTAGGACCCACGAGCAAGAAGACCCCTCCCATCTAATCAGGATCATCAGCTGTAGAGAATTATCTGTCACCTAAGAGCCTCCGTTCTAATGACCTCACTTCCCATCTCCCTGAAACCATCACCACCAGCTCCCGCCCCCGACTTGCTTTAGAAAATGGATTACCTGGGTGAGAAATGTGCCACCGCGGGAATAACACACTCTGACGGCAGCCTGTCTCCAGCAGACCCCCCACACCCCATCATGAAGACCTGGGGCCCCCGCACCCCATCATGAAGACCCGGGGCCCCCACACCCCATCGTGAAAACCCGGGGCCCCCACATCCCATCAGTGAAGACCCGGGGCCCCCACACCCCATCGGTGAAGACCCGGGGCCCCCGCACCCCATCAGTGAAGACCCAGGGCCCCCGCACCCCATCGGTAAAGACCCGGGGCCCCCACACCCCATCAGTGAAGACCTGGGGCCTCCTGGCCTCCAGCCCGGGGCCTGCAGACGCCGCCACGTGGAAGGAGCATCAGGCTCCAGCCGCTAACTTGGCCCGAGCTCCCCCTTCAGAGCCCCTGGCAGTTCCCGTCTCCGCTCTGCCAGGCCACGGGGAGAAGCGGGCATGCGGGGCACAGCAACCGAGTCTCAGAAAACAGGCCCAGCCTCTGAGACCCTCGGTCACGGTCAGGTCGCCATCTGTCCCTGAGGCAGAGAAGGCCCCTCCTGGGCCCTCAAGTGGAGGAGGAGCAGTTTAGAAGCTTCTGCTGTGGCTGCTGGAGCAAAGCAGCCTCGGGCTCTGCCCCCGCCCCGCCCCCCAGCTCTCCCCAGTGGGGCCGTTCAACTAGTCCCTTCTGCGACTCCCTCACCTGAGCCCCCAGTGTGGCGTCTTGTCTGAGGTCGTGTCTGCTTCTGGCTAGTTTCTCCTCCCGGGAGCCACAGGCCCCAAAGTTGGCAGGAGTTGGGCTCCAACCTACAAACCTTCTAGGAGTCTGTTCTAAACCTGTCCATGCACATTTGTGTGGGGCAACACAAATACGAGTACGAGGAACCGCTGCCCAAACACAGTGTGAATCAAGTCCTGTGTGTGCTGAGACAGACCCACTGTCTGAGTGGGGGTCCCAGCAGGGTTCCCCAGGGGGCTCCTGGTCAGCAGGGGAGGGAACAGGCCGTGCTCACGGTAGGCTGATCATGCAGACTGTTTGAAACGGGGCAGTACCTTTATTTCATATGGCATGACTGTTTCATCATTTTAATATGAATGTCAATATTGTCCCATTTTTAATAAACTCGAGTCATCTTTAACGTGAGGCCAAAGGGGCGGTTGCATCCCGGGCCCAGTCTGTGGAGGGGACCGTTTTGCACCATCTGCCCACTGACTTGCTGGCACTGACTGCTATTCCTGCCCCTGGGAGGAAACAGGAGTCGTGAGGAAAGAGGATTTTCCTCTCGCTGCACACCAGCCTGTTTCTTCAAAGGGAGAAAATACTGCTGGGTGGTTGAGTCACAAGTAAGCACTATGGGGGTGATCTCTGGCACTGTGGGGTGCTCTCTGACACCGTGGTTTTTTGGGGCATGTCTAGCACTGGGATGGTTAAAGTGTGATGTGTTTCAGGCAGGACATTTACCGTTTATAAAGTTGCCAAATTTGGTTTTTGCCAGAGGTGCCAACATTCCTTGCACTGGCCTGGCCTTTCATGTGCAGTTGCTCTGCACCTCACACTAGTCCTAAGCGATCACCGACTGGCATCGCATGGGACTTACTTCCTGCTGGCCTGGCTGACGTGCTCCTGCTCGGATTGCTCCACCTCCTCGCCTCCCCTTGAGCACCAGCGCATGACCCATCCAGTTTTTGCCATTCCAGTGTCCCATTTCTGTCTCATGGAAGGTGGTCTGTCCAGCTCACAGGTGAAGTTGCGGGGGGAGCAGGGACCTCCAGAGGTGGTCCGCCAGAGCCCTGACAGGAAGGAAGGTCCCGGACTCCCTCTGGCGAGACAAGGGGGCAGGGTGTTTCTCCGTCCACCTCTCAGTCGTCGCTGGGGGTTGCTTTGGGGCCGTGAATTCCCAGCCACTTCTGACTGGGCAGAGACTCTGGCGGTGCAAATAAGAGCAGCAGCCCTGGGGACAGAGAGCACGAAACAGAGGGAGGGGGCGCCAGGAAGCCCCCTGGAGCTGCTACAGCCCTTCAGGGAAAAGCAGGTACAGAACCACAAGTTCGGAGGGGGTGCGAGCTGGGCACTCCCAGGGCCAGAGCACTCCCCCGTGCTTGCCTGTCCCCAGATGGCAGTGACCGGGCACTGGCGCCGCCTCTGGGGGATTCCGGGAAGCGGGGAAAGGCAAGGGGCTTCCTTTCCTTGCCACCCTCCTTTTTAAGTTTTCCGCTGTGCGCTTTTACTCACTCAAGAAATAAAATGGCATCAAAACCCAAACTAGCCGAACTCATGGGTCGGAAGAGCTGACAGCGTCCGGGAGCTACGCTGCAAACCTGGCGGTCAGAGCCGGGCCATCCCTGCCAGCCTCAGTGCCCCGCCCCGGAAACCGGCCAGGGGTCCCCAGATTCACACGCAAGTGACAGGGACCAGAACCACACTCTCAAGCACAAGGTGGCTGAGGACTCACCCTTCTTCCGGCTGGGTCAAGGGGACAGAGCTGACGGCCCGCCCAGCAGCGAGGCCTCGCTTCTCTGGTCATTCGGTGCTGGGTGAGGTGCCGGGAGAACTCAGTCGGGGAAAGGACGCGGCGGTGATGAGACTGAACCCCCACCTCACCCCGCACCCGAACGTGCCAGGAGTCTGTATGACGGGCTCCTGTTGAGAACATGCACCCACGTTTTGGGGCCAAACTTTTAAGAAAGTGATCTTTCATTTTAATTTTCTGATTCAAATTTTCTTTATTTGTATTTAGGTACTTGGGGCTTTTTTGTATTTTAAAGGAATTTTGGTGTGGTTTTTTTTTTTTTTTTTTTGAACACATTTAAGAAGAAATTTCATGTAACAAATAAGCACAAAACACAGGAGCAGATAGAAGGTGCAGGAAGCTTTTCTTCCTGTCTGTCTGTCCCCAGCCTGGGACACGCCTGTGGGAGGAGGCCCGGGGCGTCGCTCTCAGCCCCGCGGCCAGGCCCTCAGCTTAACCGCTCGCCTGAGGCTCGCGGTGCCCGCGTTTCTGTCACAATATGGGCAGACGGCTGCGAAGACAAGCGTGCTGCTCACCCGCGGTCACAAAGTCGGCAGCACCTGTTTCACCGGCTCAGTCACTTCCTCTGTGGACAACGGCGCGTCACCGTTTCACTGCTTTTGTGGCGGGTTTGTCGTAAGTTCAGCGAAGCCAACGGTCGTATTCCAGGGTAGTGCTTTGCTGGTGGCCGTCATCATGGATTTCGAGAGTTGCGCTTTTAACTCGTGAGCACAAAGAAAAGGACTAACAGCATTTACGCAGAGGTGAGACCCTCTGGGGTCTTGGGGTCACGCTGCTGTGAACACGGGAAAGTCTGTCCCAGTCCTTGCCTTCCATTCTTTGGGGACACCCAGGAGCGGCATGTCTGGGACGGTGGCACCGCTTCATTTCTCAGGGCCACCGCCTTGTTCTCTCCGTGGGCGCCCAGAGCCGGGAAGACTTCACAGACAGGCCGCACTCCCTGGGCATTGCAGCAGGGAGGGGACAGCTGCCAGCCTCTGCCTGGGTCGGTCTAGGCCACCTGTCAGGACGAGGCCCAGGAACATGGACCTGGGCTTGGAGCGGCCCCTGCCCTCGAGCTCCGTGGGGCTGTCCCTCCGACCGTGCAGGCTCAGAAGCCAGGCTGCTCCCTCTCCACCACGCACGGAGCCGTCGCCCAGGTCATCCAGCCAATGTCCCCAAAGAACACGGTGTGAAAAGAGCCGCCATGACACTCGGAAGGAGCAGGGACGGGAGCAGCTGGAAGACACCGTGTCCGCCGTGGTGCCACGACTGAGCGATGGCAGCGCACAGGCCAGGAGCTGCATGCACGCACGGTGGGCGCCCGCCAGCACAGCCCACCCACAGCGGCTCAGTGGCTTCGAGACGCACGGGGAAGTGGAGTGACCTTACCTTCTTGCCCCCAGCACAAGCCGCTGTGACTGACGCCGCCTCCTTCCAAGCCCGGCCGCCTCCCGTAAGCTGCGCGCCTTCCATCTTGAGCACACTGTCCCCAGGAGAACTCACAGCCCAGCCCTCTACAGATGTGTGGACAAATGAAGTTCGCAAGCCCCCCGGACAGAAAACAAAAAAGAAGGGGCACGTGTGACGTGTGTTGGGAGCCCCGAGGTATTTTCTGGACCCGCCAAGCAAGAGACAGACGACCCCTCCTCGGAAACCGCTGCCCCAGCTCCTGGGGACCACTGACCCCGTCTGCCCACTGACTTCACCCCCGGAGCCCAGGGGCCGGGGCGCAGCAAAGCGAGGGCTTCTCCTCTGTGGGGACGCCCTGATGGACGTAAGCTATCCCGCCCCTTTCTCTCTCTCCTGTGTCTGATCTCTGCAAGAAAGTCCTGTCCAAGGGATGTCCTGGACTGTGCGACTTCTCACACACAGGACAGTCCAGGAAGAGGCTCCCGTACTCTGAGGGCTGTTAACAGCTTGGTGAGGTCGATGTCAGTTCAGCACTGACCAGCAGTACCCCTGGGGCCCTTATGAGCCCTGCGTCTCCTGCGTCGAGGAGGCTTGAGGCAGTTAGATGGTAGACAGTCTCTGACCAGCACAACATCTCTCTCCAGCCAGCACTCAACCTCTGGGCCTCTGATCATTGGCTGTATGACCACCTCCCACCCACGTCCCTGACCCCAAGCCCCCTGGGCCTCCTGCTAACACCTCCATCTTCATTCACTGCTCCCTCTCCTCCCACTCTCCCCAGACAAGCGCCCCTTGTCCCCTTTCTGAATGTGAACAAGGCCCCCAAGCTCTACACCTTAGTCACCTTTGTGAGTGACTTGTTTAGATTCCTACCCCTGTGCCCGTGAACATGACCTTATTTGGAAGTAGGGTCTTTGCAAATGGAATCAAGCTGAGAGATCATCCAGGAGCAGGTGGGTCCTGACCTCATGCCCTCCGTCCTTATAGGCAGGAATGTGAGTCATGCAGGTGAAGGAGATGATTATTATCACAAGGCAGAGACCGGAGTGCTGTGTCAACCAGCCAAGGAATGCCAAGGGTTATGGGCAACTCTCAGAAGTTGGAAAGCAGAAAAGGGCCCAGCCCAGGAGCCCACAGAGACGGCACGCCCCTGTCCACACCTCGGGGGCGCTCCAGCCTCCAGAACTCTGACACCTTGCATTTCTGTTGCTCTAAGACCGGTGTATGGCATTTTGTTACACGGACCCTGCTCTCTCCACAGCAGCTCCCATCCTCAAGAGCTTGCTAATCAGCAGAGTGACCGCTGTGCCGGCCACAGGGTCACTTCTACAGTCATGGACTTACTTGACAAGCATTTAATGAGTGGGTTTGTCCTGCGTTTGTCCACCAGAATGTGGCCCCCAGGGCCGGGCAGCGCCTCACTTACCGCTGGCCAGGCCCCCTCCTGCCCCAGGATCTTCCAGTGGCCCTGGCACAGGCTCGTCCACATTCACTCTCAGCTCTCAGGTTTTTCCGGGGTGTGGGACTTACAGGACAAAGGGAGGACAGAGGGACGCGGGGCCTCCTGGGAGAGTGAACTGGGGAAAGCTATGTCAGGAAGCACCGTTCCGATTCCAAATCCCAGATCCACTGCTTTGCTGGAAGCACTGAGGCTGGTTTTCACCTTGTGAAATGAGATGTCAGCACTGGCCAGGTCCTGGTGGGCCAGCTGGGGTCAGTGACACTCTGCTTCCAGTACCGACACTGGCCAGCAGGAGGCATGGACCTCGAAGCTTCAGGAGAGCCTGGCGGGCTGTGCTGGGCAGAAAGCACACAGCCGACTTCTCCTGGGAGTGGGGGCGGGAAGGTGCCCTTGAGCCAGGTGACTACCACTCCACCGACAGGCCAGAAAGCTCCAGGTCTCGGCAGGCTGGCCTGTGCACAGCAGAGTCCTCAGACCAGGCGCTGGAAGAGTGAGGGGGCGTCCTTCCCCGGGGGTCGTCATCACGGCTGTGCCCTCCTGGAACTGGGAGCTCTGGGTAAGGAGACCAGCAGGCTGCGGCAACCCGTGAGCAGACGCACGCCTAACTCGTTAGTACCTGGCAGCCCTGCAGGGCGGGCGGGACGCTCACCTCGTTACACATGCGGAAACAGACTGGGATTGGAGGTGCCCGAGGCCACGCGGCTGGTAGGTGGCACAGCTGGATGAGAAGCCGTCAGCGAGGCGGCACCCTCCTGCACCAGCACGCCTTATTCCTGGCCGGAGGCACCCCGGTTTCCTGGTCAGGTGGGCGGAGGACAAGGCGGAATTATCCAGGTGAGGAGGAGATGCGGTTCCAGCAGAGGGACTGCATGGAGGGAGGGATGAGTTTTTCAGATGTGCTGCCTGGGGACTGGGGAGCAGGCCAGATCCAGGGGGACAGCTGGAGGGCTGAACGCAGGGAACCAGGGGTTCAGGCTGCAGTTTGGAAACTTCCCCGCGGCCTTGAGGGAGGGAGACTGGAGGGGTGGACGGGAGGCTGGGAGGTAGTGGAGGGCCTGCCCTGCCTCCAGAGGAGGCTCAGGAGCTGCCAGCCTGCTGTGACCAGGCTCCGGGTCAGGCCTCTCCACGACCTGCAATAGGTCAGAAAAGGACAATTTCAAGAGAGGCCCCAGGGCAGCCTGTCCCCGGAAACCCAAACCAGGGCTGGATGCCAGGCCCCTCCCTGAGTCACGGTGGCCAGCCACCCCCGTCTCCGCAGATGGCTGGCGTCCACAGAGCCTTGTACAACTACTGATGCCACTGCAGAAGCCCAGGGACAGAACCAGTGGCCTGGGGGGTACAGACGTCCATCCCAGGCCATTCCATTGGGTCCCTGGAGCCCTAAGGATGAACTAGGAAGCTCCTGGGAGAGGAGCAGGACCTGCCAGATCTGGAGCCAGCAGCGCCCTGCCCAGCACAGGCTCGGGGACACCAGGCTTTATCTTATATTTGTTTAAAGGAAAGGCAGGAGTTGGGGCAAGAAGGGGCAGGCAGTTAGGAAGAGGAGGAAGAAGCATTTTTATTTATTTTATTTAGCAGTTCTCCCCGGCTCCAGGATGTGAACTGGGGTCCTTGAAATGTATGTGGACTTTGGCTGAAGGCAGCAGATCCAAATACTCTTCCACGAAGGCGCACTGACATCAGGTTTTAAAACACTAACCGTCTACTTGGGATGCAAGCTTTCATGATGGCCCACTCGCTCCTGGGCACCAGCTGCCAGCGGCGGCTTCCTCGTCTCTCCAGCGTCTCTGGGCACGAGGACATCAGAGAGAGCGCAGTCCAAACCTGCCTCCGTCACTACAGCAGGTGAGTGGTGCTGACCAGCTCTTGGGCACCCAGCCCCGACCGCTGAGCCAATCAGATGCGGACGAAGTGGGTTGAGGCGCTTATTTCAGAGCAAGGGGGCTCTGGTCTCCTGGAGCCGGGGCCCCAGCTGGTGAGCAGGCTCCCGGAGGGGCTTTAACTGAAGCTGAGTCCCATGGGAGCAGGTGAGTGCTGCTGTCTGCCTCTCCTCTCCACCCCAGGCCCAGGCCTGGCCCAGACCCCTCCCTGCCTGGGACCCGTCCCATCCCACCTCTCACCCTCGGTCCTTGGTGGCTGGCAGTTTCCATACTTACTTGAAGATGCAACATCCCTGCTTCCCTTCTCCTGGAAAGTCCTCTGGTCAAACTCCACCCCTCGGAGGGCACCCCCACCTGGCTGTGCCACCCAGCCTCCCCCAGCCCCTAGTCCCCCGAGGCCTGCCCTGCCCCACGGTGCATCTCAGCTTTGTGGCTGCACTCGACTGAATCCCATCTACTTCCGTGTCCTCAGCACCGGTAGCTCTGACAGGAGAGTTGATATGAACTCCCCCCCAGATGGGGGTCCTTTGTACCCCCCAACACCCATCTTCACCCTGGGGGCTGGCCCACAGCCTGGGGTGTCAACACCTGCCCGCCTGTGTCCCACCCACCGCTCCCCTGGTGACAGCAGACTCTCCAGCAGGGGGAGGGCAGCTCAGGCTGGTGCCCACAGCTTCCTGGGCTGGGGCCCCGCATGTGCACCCGTGTCTGGCAGGCCTCTCCGCGGGGACCGAGGGGCATAGAACAGCATGGGGAACCCACGCCCGTGTTGAAGCGCCTGGAGGCGTGTGACGGGGCAGCTGTGCTGCATGCCGGAGTGCTTAATAAATGCAGAGGATGTGAATGAGCAGGGCCCGACGACGGGAGCGGGGAGAACCCGGGGCTGCTGCAGCAAAGGACAGGCCGGCGGACACGTCTGTGCTCTTGGAGGGCAATGTCGACTGTATTGCTGACCAAAATCCAGGTGCTGGCAGGGCCACGCTGTCCCAGCCGTGGGGCACCCCTGCCCTGGCCTTTCCCACTTGCCAGCAGTCAGGCTGCGTTCCCCAACTCCTGGGCCTCCCATCTGTCCATCATGACCCTAGTGACTCAGGGTTAACTGCCCTCTCCAGTCCCGTCAGCTCCCTCTGCTGCACACACACATTTCTGGTGGCACTTAGGACCCACCTGGTGGTCCTGATTAATCCTCCCATCTCAAAATCCTTCATTTAACCACATTTGTGAAGTCTCTGGCCAAAGAGGGTAACAGTTTCAGGGCTGAGGACCTGGCTGTCCCTGGAGGCTTCAGCCTTGCATGGCATCCGAATGGCCATGAATTGCCCTGCCCTGCCCATGGCTGTCACTTATGACGGACCGCAGTTCCCATGGAGTCTGGCACAACGCAGAGTCCCCGGCCACTGCCACCAAAAGCCAGAGCTGCTCGCAGGATGAAGCAGGTGCCTTCTCTGCAGCAAGCGCTCGGCCAGAAACACCAGAATAAGACGAGACAAGGTAAGTGCAGTTGCCCTTGGCCAGCCCCTGCAGGAGGGCTACTGCGGCTCTTTGTTTCCGGGGAGGACACAGGACACCTGGGACACTGCTCAGGAGCCATGGTCTCAGAATCGGGAGCCCTAAAAGGAAAAGCTGTCATAGGATATTTGTGTTGGCACCCTGGTAGCCTAGCAGATGAGGCCAATGGACTCAGTTCGCTCACATCCCAAGGACACAGGTTCGAGACCTGGGTCCAGGGAAACAACCAAGATGAACCACTAAATAAACAACATTTACTTTCTCCTCTCTCTTCCTGCCTGCCTGTCTGTGACTTTCCATTAAAAAATGTGTGCTAGTGGTGTGGAACAGACTCCCTGTGATAAACATGCACCTCCAATTACTGCAGGGGCCACGTTGGTGGGAGCTCTGCTCGCTGTCTTGTGTGTCAAGGTGTCTGGGCTGCCTCCTCCTAAGGCTCGACTGGGGCCGGCCTGCTTGCATTCTGTGCCCCATGGCTGGAGGCAGGAGGCCTCAGCTGTACCACGTGGGCCCCTCCAGAGACACTACCTGTGTGCAGCCATGGGGCCAGCCTCCCCCAGAGGGTCTGGGAGGGCAAGACAGAAGCCACATCCATCTTAACGTGGTGGCACACTGTCATTTCCACAGCATCCTATCCATCACAGGTCAGCCTGTCCTATATGTATGTGGGGTGGGGGTACAGGGCATGAGTGCCAGGAAGCAGGATCGTCAGAGGTCACCTTGGAGGCTGACCTCCCCCCACACCCACAACAGTGGCATTTAGGTGACGCAGACAACTGAGTCAAATAACCATTGATTTTTGTGCAGCATTCCATTTTCCTGTGTAACCACAAGAGCTGTATCCTACAGATTCCTTTCTAAGTCACCCTGACGCTCCCTTCCTCCATGGCAGAATTCTCGGTTGACACCTCTGGGGAGCCCCTGGAGCCAGCAGAGCAAGGGTCCAGGACTGGCCTGGCCAGTGGCTCTCGCTGTGTAGTTACAGGGTGCTTGGCCTGACACCCCATCCCTCCCGGCCCGGGGCCAGGACCCAGGAGCAGCCGCTGCCCCACTCCCGGAAACGTGATGCTGTTTTCTAACAGAATGAGAGAGCTGCCTCATTGAACAAGCCCAGCTGTGGGTTCCTCCTGGGAAACGTGCCTGCTGGCTTCTAAAAGAAAATGGAATTGTGATGATTAGAAATCACTTGTGTATTTTGAACCTTCATTAGTAAGTACTAAATGTCATATTTGTTAAAATGCTTGTGATCTATTCTATCTGAAAAAATTAAGCATTGGACTTGCGCACACTTGCAGCTGAAGCCCAGTTTGCGCCCACCAGCACACGCAGCTGTGCAGGTCGATTCTCGAGTCTGTGCATGTCTCCCCCAGAAGGCCCCGCGGCCTCACATCACCTGGACTCAGCACATGGTTAGTGTGGAGTGGGAGCCCCAGCAATCCCATAGGGCGACCCCAGGCCCTGGGCTGGCCCATGTGTCCCACGGTGGAGGGCGGGGAGGGCCCCTTGTTCAGCCTCTGCCCCCAGCCCTGTGCACCTGCTCACCTGGGTGGAGAGCTGCGCCCCTCCCTCTGACGGGTGTGTTCTTCTCCCCAGGCCCCAGCTGGCGCAGCTCGGCTTGAACACAGTTAGCACCAGGTAGTGGTGCCTGGAGATGCCCTTGGTCCCCTTGGGCAGCACCCCCTGGCTCTAAGCGCCCCATGGTCCCCGAAGGTTCTATAGGTAGAGGGGCTCTGAGCTCTAGACACACCTGAGCCCAGTCACAGGGACTCTCGTCTCTGCCCTTGCTGACGGGCTGCAGCAGAGGGGACATACAGACGACCGGGATGTGCCTGAGGAGGTGGGCACACTGCCAGGTGCATCCTGGCAGGAGGGCCTGTGAGAAGGGGAGAGCGTCGTTCCAAGGAAATGACCTCCTGGCCTCCAACCGAAGGAGGCCAGCAGTTGGTGACACAGCGAGGGGAACAGGTGCCACAAAGGCCGAGAGCTTGGGGGACCTGGGCACTGTGGAGGCTGAGGGTCTGGGTGGCTACCCGTCGGCCCATGCCCAGACCCGCCCTTCCGACCCCAGTTCCTCCTGTGGAATCCGGGACACGCGTACTAGTCAGGACCGGAGGTGCTGTCTGCAGGAACCCAGCACCCTGGGGCCCCACGGCGCTCTTCCTCACGGCTGGGCAGGTGGGCACTGTAGACAGGGAGCACAGCACTGCCCGGGGGAGCCGGGTCCTGAGGCTGACCCCGTCCTTCCTGTGCGCGCGGCATGGCGGCCACCTCCAGCTCTGTCCGTGAGCCACGTGTCAGCCGAACCAGACCCCGCTCTGTGCCGGCCGGCCGCCCAGCGTTGTCCCGGGCACCAGACACAGCCCCCAGCTGCTGGGAGAGTGGGGCTCGGAGGTGCGAGTGCAGGAGTGGGGCTGAGTCTGGACTTCCACTGGCCACCCCTTCCCCACGTCGTATGTGAGCCACCACTGCCACCATCGGGGACAGCAGGGGCCTGGGTGCCAGACTGGGCGGGGGCTCACGGGACCCTGGAGCTGGAGGGGCACCTGACCCTGGTGTCCCCAGATGAACTTGGCCCAGGAGGGCCTGGAGGCAGACAGCTGGGCCTCGCGGACCCCGGCGTGCCTCGCCCGGCTCCTTCCTGGGCCTGCTCGCCTGCTCCCGACAGGACGGAGCTGGGATCGGGGGTGGGGGAAGCAGCGGCCTGGTCCTAATGGAAGACTCTGGAGCTGGACCTGGAGCTGCAGCAGGAGGCTGGGAGGCCCAGGACCGGAGCGAGAGTGGGACTCAGAGGCTCCCGAGAAGAGCTGTGTCCACTCTTTCTGCAGAGGGGGTGTCCCGGGAAAGGTCCGTGTGCGCGCCTCTGAACGAGATTTTGAGTCTGTGTGAGTGTGTGCACAGCATGTGAGATTAAGTGTGTTTGCGGGGTGAACGTGTGTGTGCAAGTGTGAGTGTGAGGCTCCCGGTGGTGCGGTGGCAGAGGAACTCAGGGCCCTACTTCAGGGCACCCAGGCTTGGCCGGGAGCCCCAGGATCTCCAGGGGGCTCTGCCCTCTCCCTGCTCCTCAGGAACGGCCTTCCCCTCCTCAGCGCGCCAGAGCCAGCTGGGGGCCAGGCCAGCAGCTCCCCCATTTCACCAGGAAGGGCGCCGCCAGGACAGGGTGTCACGCACCTCCTGCCCGGTGCGGTGATGGTGCCCGGCCTGCGGGCACCGGGGAAGGTCCACTTCCGGGGCCCAGGGTCATGAGTCCTGAGAGGGTCTGGAGAGACAGCAGGAGGGGACCCTGAGCCCTGGCCAGCAAAAGGAGGAGAGGACACTGTCCTGCATGCGTGACAGCGTGAGTGTATATGTGCAAGTGTGCATGTGAGGTGTGGGTGTCATATGTGTGTGCATGTGTGACATATGTATGTGAGGTGTGTGGTGTGTGTGGTGTGTGTGGTGTGTGTGTGGTGTGTGTGGTGTGTGTGGTGTGTGTGTGGTGTGTCAGGTGTGTGTGGACAGGGACCTGGACACAGACGCACCTGCCATTGGCCCGCCTCTCGCCCAGTGTCCCACAGCCCCATCATCCTGCCTCTGTGGTGTCTCCTGGTCCTACTACCCCGTCGACAGAGGCCCAGACTGAGGGCAGAGGGGCGCGGCCTGGGGGGCAACGCGCTGCCGCCCGCCCAGCTTCCCCCGCCCAGCTCGCACCCCCAGCCGCGCCTGGTTGCCATGGTGTCGGGAGGAGCAGACCCCGAGAGGCGTCCCGAAATGCAGGCAGCCGCCCTCCTCCTCGCCAGTCTCTGCATCCTCAAAGCGTCCTTTGTGCAGCGGGGCAGGGCCACTTCCTCCGGGAGCCGCCGGCACGGGAGGTCAGGGCCAGAGGGTCCGGAAACGAGTCAGGGGCCGGCGAGTCCCTGCACCCAGGGCCAGGGTGCCGCATCCCCCTCCCCGCGGCTTGTAAACGAGGGGCACTGGTGCCTGAGCTCCGGGGGCTGTGAGGTCTCCAGGGCGCTGACTGCCCAGTGTCCGTGTGGGCAGCCACCCTCAGTGCTGGTGACAGGGGCCGGAGAGAAGGGCCCTCCTTAGCCCAGGAGGCTTTTATGAAGACACCGCACAGGCAGGCCCGCTCTACGCTGTCCCAGGCCAAGGTGGGGAAAGGAGTTAGGGGGCAGGTCAGCAATGTCCTGAGCGGGAGTGGACACCCAGCCCAGCCAGCACCCACGCCACCCTGGGATGAGGCAGAGGAGCCAGTGCAGAGGCTGAGGGGCAGAGAGGCACGGCCGCCAGGGGGCAGACTGCTGCTGCAGAGCTGGGACGGTGAGGGGACCGGGAACTTTGTGCCCGAGGGCCCCCTCCCTGGCCCCTCCTGCAGGCAGGGCCTCACCTCAAGTGGGGGGAAAACCGGTTAGACCAGTCAGGCTCCCAGTACTTTGCACTGGAAACGAATATCCCAGCAGAAGGGGACAAGCCAGCCATGCCAAGTGCTTGTTTTGTGCAGCTCCGTGATGATTCGAATCTTTACAAATAACATGAAACCTGTGTGTGCGTGTGTACGCGTGTGTGCTTCCCCATAACTTTTAAATGAAGAGAAAATGAGTGTCTCATGACCCCAAGCTCTCCTCTACCTCCCCAGGAGGTTTCTGTGCCGCAGGTCGTCATGGCAAAGCCCCAGTGGAAGGGACAGGATGCGGGGTTGAAGCCGAAGAGCAGGAAGAGGCCCAATTAATAAGAGCGGGGCGGGAAGGAAGAGACAAATCACCCGCCGGTCCCCAGCACCTGGCCTGTGTAAGGCGGGGGTCGTCCCCCAACCGGCCCCCTCTCCCTGTCTTCCAGGGATGGCCGCTCACTCGCAAGTGTAAGGTGTTTTCTGGGCTCCACGAGGAGAAAAAGTCAATTAGACAAAAAAGTCGAATAGTCAGGGCTTTATTGGATTCTGCACACCCGGAAGAAGTTCCCAAGTCCGCAGAATGGGGCCGGGGAAGTCGCGCTTGAACAAAGGGGACCGGCTCTTTAAGCAAAGGAATTTCACAGGCTTCCTATGTCCCGATTGGGGATTGGCCCTGTGAATCCAGATGTGGGGGTTGCATCCCTTATTCTGATGTCAGCCACCTTTTTCCCGGGCTTGGCCGCCGTCCCGTCTTTCTGAGCCAACCTAACGGCAAGTACTTTTTCTTCAGTGAAACTCTCACTCATCAGTGCTCTCGGGGTCCCTGAAGTCCCCTGTGGAGACTGACCTCAAGGCTGAACTCCCGCGGAGCCAGGAGAGACCTGGAGGGTGAGAAGGAAACGGCCGGACTGGGCTTCCACAGCGCTCCCCCCACACCAGCCCGGGGCGCCCGGGCAAACCCGAGGCCGCACTACGCGTCCCTTCCTGGTCCTCTGCCGGCCTCCAGCGTTCCTGGAATGGCTCGCATCCGGACTCCAGACCGTGACCGTCGACACTGTCTGCCACCAGCTTCAACCCACCCGGGAGCATGTGCCACAAGCTTGGCACCCAAAGGTGTCCCACAGTCGTGCATTCGCTCGTTCGTCCTTTCACCATTGTGTCTGGACGTGCGCAGCACCCGGCCTGGAAAGCAGCCAGTCTAATGGGCAGACAGGCCTGTGGACCACACCCTCAAAACCAAGTGGTCAGTGCCAGGAGGTATCGATGTCCTCCCCTCTCTGCCCCGTCTCCTTCTCTGTTCTCTCTCTCTGTCCTCTCTCTGTCCTCTGTCTCCATCTCTGTCCTTCTCTCTCTGCCCCTGGACCAGGAAGGAGCTCAGAAACCGAGCCAGCTGGGCACCAGGGCCACCTTGCTCCTGGTGAGCCCGGATGGTCATGCCCGGTCTTGCCCCTGCCTGCCCAACTGCTGTGCGCCAGGCCGGCAGACTCCCCTTGAGATGGTAGGCGCCCCAGGACCCTCCTCTGGGCACGGCATGAGGTCACCCTCCACCAGTCCGTGTGGCGCTCACTTCTGTAACAGGCGTGATCGATCTGCCAGCTTAAGCCACAAACAAGGCCAGTGTTTAATGTCTGTTCTCATCAGCATCTTCTAGATCGTTGTCAGGGCTGTCTGTCTGTCTGTCTGTCTGTCTCCATCTCTGTCTCTCCCTCGTCAGCGCTGTCACCGCTAGATACGCGCTCCACCATGGAAGGCAGGGTCTTGAAGAGACGTGGACACGAGATACAGACATGGGACACGGACACGGTCACTCGCGCTCATGCGTGCTCACAACAGCAGAGCAAAGCGACCACGTCTGTCCACAGGGAGAGCTCTGTGTGCAGGTCCTGTTCGGCCTTGGGAAGGACGGAGGTGTTCCCTTTACATGTGCATGGGCCTCGAGGACATGAGGCGCAGAGAAAAGCCGTGGACAGCAGAAGACACGGGCCGACCCCACTCCCTTCAGGCAGGGAGAGTGTCAGGTTCATGGGGCGGGAAGTGGCCGCGGGGCAGGCGGCGGCTGCGTTGGTGTGCAGCCCGCGGGACTGCAGCTGCAGGAGGGTGTGTTCTGGAGATGGACGGCGGTGACGTGACGCACGGGCAGTGAAGTGCTTGGAGCCGCCCAGCTGGGCGCTCACAGGGTCACACGGTGAGTGGGGATTTGTCCTTGAGCACAGTCAAGCAGCGCCACCATCCTATTGCTCTGTCTGGGAAGGCGGGCTGCTCCCCTGGGGCACTCCCAGCCTGGGGGGCTCTTGGGGGTCCAGACCGTGGGCTGCAGGCAGGAGCCCGGAGCCAGCTCGGAATCAGAGGCCACTGCCAAGAAGGAAATGCCAGACAATAGCCCAGAGGCCGGACCGCCCACAGCAGGTCTGCACTCCTCGGCGAAGGCGGCTTCCTCTGCGGAAGTGCAGCCCGAGGGGGCTTCCGGTGGGAGCCGCTGGGGAGGCTTGAAGAAGGAGCTGGAGGAAGCCCTGGCCAGTCTCCCAGGCCTCTGGAGGTGCAGGCCTGCAGCAGCGGACTCCGAGCCAGCCGTCCGCAGCCATGCGCCTGGGCCCGGGCACCATGTCCCTCTGTGAAAGGGGACAAGCAAGTGTCCCGTGATCCCCACGCATCCAGGGGCCACACAGTCACCAACAACCTACCCAGGCTGGCCTCCAGCACAACAGGGGAAGCCGGCGAAAGTGCACAGAGGGACGTGAGAGACATAATCAACCCGAGACCCTGGTGTGGGTGCTGAGGGTGTGGACAAGCCTTCCTTCCTCTATAGCCCCACCAAAAACAGAAGCGGGTCAGCAGGCAGGTAGAGACTGATGTCAGCTCTGAGGCTGGAGCTTGGAACGAGGCCATTGGAGGAGTTCTGACCTGGTGTGTCCCCGTCCAGTGACCGCCCCACACGCCACACTCTAGCCCGAAGGAGGACCTGCCTCTGGGAGGAGCCACGGGGAGGAGGCCATAGGCCATGAGCAGGCAGGCAGTGGGGACCACTGTGCCGAAGGGGACGGTTCAGAGAAGGGGACTCCGATGGAGGGGACATCTGAGCCAGGGGAGCCTACGTGGACTGAAGGGACGCTGGGTGCTGCTCGTGCATCGCTGGAGTCCTGCGTCCTTCGGTCCAGGCTGCGTCGCATGGAGGCGTGGCCTGGGGTCAGACCATGCTGCCCAGGAGGGCCTTGCTCCCCCGGCCTGTGCACAGGACCACGGCTCCTAGGAGCGGCTCTCAGTGTCTGCGCGGCACTCGGGAGATGTCCCTTCTGCTGTGTGAGCTGTCCAGTTGCAGCCCCCACACCCCCACTCATGCTCCAGGGACACCAGGCCCACGCCACGGTCAGCAGCCCAGGAACACAGCTGTCCCCCACAGCGTTCCCTCCTCTGCAGGGGCAGGAGGAGCAGCGCCTCCTGGAGGCTGCTCAGAGCCCGCCCGGTGGCCAGGGTGACCAAGGCCTGAGAGCTGCAGCTCGCGAGGGGAAGTCACCAGCGAGAGTGCCGTCTGCGGTCAGGTCAGCAGGAGGAAGTGGGAGACGTGCAGTGACCAAGAGATGCTGTGACCCGGGTGCCTCTTCCACCTAAACCCTCAACTTCACTTTTTCAGCAAGACAGACGGCAGGGGTGATGTTGCCGTGAGGCCCCAGAGACCCGGCCTGCAGACCCCGTGGGCCCTTCTAGGACCCTGGGCCTGCTGGGCAGGCCCCTGCTGCAGTGGCAGAGCAGTGGGCCCCCAAGCCCTGGCATCCCTGCTAGCGCTGGCCTCGCTAGCACCTCTCACTCAGCGACACTGTGTCGCGGGTCTGGGCTTCCGTCAACCAGGCGTCCACCCCTGTCAGGGCCAGGACCAGCCTTCCGTGGACTCAACCAAGCTGACCCCTGAGCCCGGCCCGGGTCACCAACCGTCTTGTAGCCAGAGAGGGAGCCCCGGCCCCGCGCAGCGCCAGGACGCAAGGAGCGATGGCCTGAGAGGACGGGGCCCACTGGCTCAGCCTGGAAGCAGGGCGGCCCTGCCAGGAAGATGCCCTCCCAGCTGGGTGCTCAGGCCTGAGTCAGAGTTGCCAGCAGACGAGGGGCGGGCAGCCCGGACTGGGAGCCGCACGGGCCAGGTGCAGGCCACGGAGGCACCTGGCCCCACGTGGACAGCCCGCCCGGCCTGCAGGGGCTGCTGGGTGGAGATGGCGGAGAAAGGGGAGGCCTGGGTGCAGAGGGCTGTACCTGGAGGAAGGCAGATGTGCAGGGCCCTCAGGGAAGTGCTGTCACACGAAGGCTCACACATCTGGGGCTAAACGAGACAGAATGGCGGCGTCCCACATTCTGCAGGCCAGAGCTCAGACCCGAAACCCCGGTAGCGGCGGCCTGCTCTCCGCGTGGGCTCAGGGAGCACCCCTCCTCTTGGCCGCTGTGTGGGACGCTGGGCGCTGCTGCCTCTCCGCCTCTGCTGTTGCGCGGCACCCCCTGCACCCATGTCCTCCTTCATCGGACACGGTCGGGCCAGGTCAGGGCTCGCTCCAGCCAGGCGCCCGGGCACCTGTGCAGAGTGTTTCCGAACAAGGTCACACTCACAGCCGCCTGCACTTCAGCACACCCTCGGGGTACAGCTCAGCGCAGCGCGGAGAAGAGCCAAGGGGACTGCAGCTTGCCAGGTGCCGTGACTGAACGGGTCCCCCAAGCTCATTCATGGAAGCCCTGGCCTCCCGGGACGGAACTGCAGGGACAGGGCCTGCCTGGACGTGAGGAAGGTCAAACCTCAGAGGACGGGTGTATGTGTGCAGGGAAGAGGCCGGGCCCCTTGTTCTTCCATGGGGAGACACAGTGGGAAGGCAGCCACTGCCGGCCAAGAAGAGGACCCACCTTATGCTGGACACCTGAGTCTCCAGAAGCGTGAGGAGTCAGCTTCAGCGGTTCTCTGCTGGGCTGGCCTGAGGGAAGACCGCGGGGCTGGGCGGCTGAGCGGCAAGAGGAGGTGGGCGAGGAGGCCCGAGTCGTGGGGAGGCCTGCCCCGCACGTGCTGGCCTGGAGGACCCGCCAGGAACGGAGTTTTCGGAGACGAACTGGACAGCCCAAGGCCGCTGGGCACCGGGGTGAGCTGTCCTGGGCACGTGGGGCGGGGCAGGGCAGGGCCAGAGACATGCCGTCAGAACCGAGTGGGGGACTCGTCATCGCCTGACCCGTGTGCCCTGCCCAGGCTGTCTTCTGTCCTGAGCTGCTGGCCCACACGGGTGGCCGCTGGCCCTGTCTGACCCCTCAGCACCTCCAAACATCCTCAGCCTCATCACTCCATCCTCACAGCTGCTCTCGGTCCCTGTCCCTGCTCTCCTAACGTGCCCTTCCCCACCTCCTTGTCCCAAGTTTTGCTGGCAACATGCCCCCAGTTTTCCCACGAAGATTCTGGATTCAGGCAGCAGGGCAAAAAGACCCTTCCCTGACCCCTCTGTCCTGCCTCCAGCAATCCCTGAGCCTGAACCCACATCCACTGTGAGTTCGCCTTGGCCTTGGGCTTTGCCTGCTGGAGCCCAGTCCCCAGGGCTACCAGTCCCCTGGGGCTCCCCACCCTCTCCGGCACCAGAAGTGTTCCCACTGGCCCCTCTTCCACCCCACAGCCGTCAGGACCCCCCCCCACACCCCACCGCTCTGACACTGGTCAGCTGTCAGCCTCGGGGTGGCGGGCGCCCTCTCTCCCACGTGCATGGTGCTGGAGCTCCCTCAGGGTCCCTCTGAAGCTCCGCTCCCCACCTCGACATCCAAGTACTGCTGACCGGCCCTCTGCAGACTTCTGCCACCCGGGCCTGTCTGCTCAGAGGCCACATTTCCCACGACGGGACAGCACGGGGGACAGCGCCTTCAAAGGGCAAACACGGAGCGTGTCTCTCCCCTGCATCGCGCAGCAGGTAACCGGAACCCGACTGCGCTTCCTCCCACCCCTGTCTCCTCACACTGCAGCTGGTGGCAGGACTCAGGCGTGGAGCAAGGGGAAGGGAGAGGCGCTGGGTAAGGCCTGTGCCTATGCCTTGAGCTGCCGGAAAGTCAGGTGGCAAAAGGAGCAGGCGACACCATGTCAGCACAAAGTCCGCTGCGCTGTGCCTCCGACGCGGCGGCCAGCTCTCAGCCAGCGCTCTGGCTCTCCTCCTGCATGGTGGGGGCTGGCGCCGGGGCCGCGAGACTGGACCCTGTCCCAGGGCCACCTGGCCGGAGAGTCCTGGACACACTGGCCGGGGCTGTGGAGGAGCCGCACCCACTGGTGCGAGAGGCAGGCTGCCCCGTGGCACAGGCTGAGCGGACTCCGCAGCCAGCCGCACTGCCCCGTCCCGCTGCCTCCTCCACGGGCTGCCCAGCTCTGGGCACCTAACATCTCCCAGCGTGTTTCCTCGTCCCACAAAAAAAACATTTCTTCACAAAGAGGTCACACGGCATAGTCCCTAGCTGATGTACATTCTGTCTGAAAACTATTACTAGATTGAGGGAAGCTGCTGGAAACCGAGCCCCAAGGGGTTAAATTGATCAGGACCTTTGATTCACATACAGACGCTCAGACTTTGCTTTCTGGACAGTAAACTTCCAAAATGCACGTGCTTGATGGTGGAATCGTGGCTGGACACTGACGGGACCGTCTGTGAGATGGAGACTTCCTTCCCTGACAGGTGCTCCGAATCTCCCCGTCCTGAAAGCCACCCGCCCCTCGTTCAGACCGGCCTGCGTGCGTCCTTTTCTCAGCCACACTGGGGCAGGGAAACGCACACGTTACAGGGATTTCTCGTGCACCTGCTCTTTACACTGCGCTTTAAATGCGGCTTCTGCTGCGCGCAAAAGCTGGGCTGCGACGTGCCTGGAGGGTCTGGCCTTGCAGATGGCCTGCTCTCTGAGCTGGCGCGTCTCAGCTGGCTTCCTTGGCTGCAGTCGCATTGCTGCCGTTGCCATGACGTCTGTGGGGAGCGCAGATGATCGCGTCTCGTCCGCCTGGAACACTCATCCAGAGCCCAGGAGCAGTGGTGGGAAGGCTGCGCGGGAGGAATAAAGGAGGCTGCGGAGAGGGAGGCAGCGATGTGTGCTCCTGCACCTGTGCTTCTGGAGAGACGCCGAGACTGCTTGAAGCGGAGGAGAGGGCTCTGCGCTCGGTGACAATCTGGGCAGAGGCGGCCGCACGGCATGCTGGGGCCTCGCCAGCCGTGGTCGGGCAGGGGAGTCGCAGGGAGGTCCTCACCCTGACCTTCTGGGCCTGTGTTGGCACCCCCCAAGTAGTCCCCACATGACAGTGCAGTTATATATTTAAACATAAATGGCAAGACATCACGTCTCTGCTCTGTGGCCTCCCTTTCCCTTCAAAATGGAGTCCAGTCACTCCTCTGGCCTGCAGGGCACCAGTGATGCCCCGCCCGCTCCTCTGCTCTCATTCTCCCCGTCCCCTTCACTCACTGCACCCCAGTCCCTGGGCCATCATCCCCAGACCCTCAAACGCGCAAGCATTTCCACCCAGGGCTTTGCCCTGACAGTTCTCTGCCTCGAAGGCTCTTCAGAGCTTCATAGGGTGGGGCTCCTCCTGGCCATTCAGGTCTCAGGGCCAATGTCACCTCCTCAGAGAGCTCCCTGACCCCAACATCCCCACCCCTGGAGGACACACGCGCACCCCGGGCCCTGGTCCTCTCTGCAGGTCAGTCACAGGTATAAGCTTTGGTCTGTTATTGTTTCTCTCTCCCGCTAGAACCACGTCCACGAGGGCCGAGGTCTTCCCTGTGCCGTCGACCACTGCGACCCTGGAACCTGTCTTTGTGTGGTGTCAGACAGTGGGCCAGCATTAGGATGGACTCTGGAGGCACGGCCGGCCACCTGCCCTGGAGCCCAAGTCCCAAGTCTTCAACGCCCATGCCCTTGACTGTGAGAAAGGTCAAGAGCGGTGAGGCGTCTGCAGGGAGTCAGCCGCTGACTCTTAAACAGCCCCTCCCACAAAAGGCAGGAAACGGAGGCGCAGGAGAGCACTCCTGTGTCTGCTGGTCATGTGGGCAGAAAACACCAGCGTCGGCTTCCCACCACCACCGGCGATTTCCAGGTGCCTGCATCAGCACGTCTGTTCCCACCCGGTGAAGCAGGCTCGCTCCCAGGCCCGGAGGGACACACAGGGGCACATACCAGGGGCCCAACCACCCTCAGCACTCACAGGGGCGTACGGGGTCCGGGGTCCGAGGGCACATTTGGGAGAGGGGTGTATCCTGAGCTGGGGATACATCCTGACATTGACATTTCACACAAAAGCAGGGTTCATCCATAATGAAGGACAGGGCCCCGGGGAGAAACAGCCAGTTTCCGCCAAGCTGCGTGTGACGAGGCGCCTCCTCGGCCCGGGAGGCTGAGCCAGAGCGTGAGACGGAGCTGAGGATCCCGCGGCCCGCGCTCTGCACTGTGAATCTGCATCACGAGGTACATCAAGCGTGCGTCACCAAGACAGTAGCTTTGTATATAAATGCAGCCTCCTGGGTCCAGTGCCACATTGTGTCGTGGCCAGAAGGGCTCACTCCAGTGCCCACTGACACTGTCACCCACTGAGGTCCTTACCTGCATCTGTCACATGCAGGATGGCGACAGCCCATTGGCTCCTGAACGCCCCCCCCGCCCCGTGCACTGCCCTCCCCCAGCAGCTGCTGCACTGCCCATGTGCCCCCGTCCCGCTTCTTCTCTTTCTCCCCATCTCCTTTTCCCCTGACTGTAAACCCTTAAAGAATCCCTGTGGTCAGCAAAGGTCCACCCTGAAGGGTGGGGAGAAGAACAGATCGGGAGTCACGCTGGAATCTTCCAGGCGCCGAGAGGCAGTGGGCCGGGGTGCTCAGGTGTCAATGACTCTGGGCCTACAGCACCTGCATTTGTGGATCCACAAACGAGAATGTGACCCCACACGGTGAAAATGTTCCAGCCACGTCCCGAAGCCACTGTGCATGCTGCCCAGGAATTAACTATCGCCGATGTGGCGCTGCGCCTCTGCTAAATAAAATGCATTCAGCACTCTCTTCAGTTTGACATGGCTGGCTCATTTTCACCATTCCAGGTTTTTCTAAAAGCTCTCTTTTTAGACAGGCCTTTCCTGACCCCTTATCTGTCCCCTCCAGAGTCCCTTGCCATTACAAAGCGCTATTTTGTCTATCTGAAACCCACCTGCAGAGCCCGAGTGTGTCTATAGTGAGCTCCCTGGGCACCACTAACACAGGTGAATGAATTGCATCGTGAAACTCTGTTAGGGCTTCACATCCGACAGTGGACGGAGATTGATTCGGTCCCATGTGGTCCTGGAAAGTCACGTAGCCCGACCTCCCTGCCTGCAAAGCGGGCTCGGACCGGCTACTGGGGGAAGGAGGCTCCGCAGCATCCTTGGAGGTACCCGCACATCCAGCACATTCTTGAGTGGCTGAGACAACAGGGTTGCTGGTTTCTCAGCTCTGATGGTACCACTCACTGCTCACGGGGGTGGAGTCTGGAGCAGAGGGCTGAGCCGGGTGTCATTGGGGTGATGCTGGAGCAGGTGGGGCACTGAGCTGCTGGGAATTAGTGGGGGTGTGGCCTGCCCTCTCTGTCCGCTCTCCCCGCCGGCCTGCCTCCCTCTACCGCGCATGGAGTTGCCAGGACCACGTCTTACCGGGCTGCCCAGGAATGGGGACAGGGGACTCGGGCAGGGACAGAACCTGGAGCCATCCGGGTCTTGCCCCGGCCTCACGGGCACTCCCTGTCTGTCGGCGTCCTCCCGGGGCTCCTGCGGACACCTGCGGCTCCGAGCGGAGGCTTACTCATGTCTGCTGTCCTGTCTGCTTACTCATGGCTTCCTCCTCCTTACTCATAACCTTATCTCCTCCGTGGACACACACTGCCCTCCACCCCAGGGCTGCCTGCTGCACATCCTTTGAGCTTCTGCTCCCCCACCAGCTCCAGCAGTCTCTCCATCTCTTCCAGTGCAGATTCCTGAGACACCTCGGCGGGCTAGGTCATCCTTCTGGCTTGGGCAGCTTCCCAGCTTCCCAGTGTCACCAGCACGGCCAGCCCACAGGCTGGTCTCCCAGGGTGAGCCACGTGGCAGCTGAAGGCTTTGGTGAAGTCAAGGGCACCGGGTCTGGGGGCGCCTGACAGTTCTCTTGGAAGGGAAGGGCGTGCAGCCACCAGGACAGATGCCTGATGTTCCTGCAGACACCTCCGGCACCACGGGGTGCTGCTCTCTGCCCAGAACCTGCCAGCCCAGCTCAGATGCCTCCTCCTCGGTAGGGTCCCCCAGGCGACCACAGCCAAAGTTCACCTCTCCTCTCTGGAACCACAAAATCCCTGTGTCCCACGCTGACACCCTGACTTGTAGTCATTAGAGTGGTCGGCAGAATAAGGTCCCCCAAAGGTGACCGTGCCTTGAGGCCCTGTGCATCTGCGATTCAGGGCCGGAGCCGGGAGGAACACCCTGGATGGCGTGGCAGGAAAATGCAATCTCGGGGCCCTCGTGAGGGGGTAAGAGGCTCAGAGGAGAGGAGATGTGATGATGGGAGCAGAGGCCGGAGTGGTGCGTTTCCCAGGCGGAGGGAGGCCACAAACCGAGGAACGCCGGCGGCCTCCAGGAGCGGACACCAAGGGCAAGCTTCTCCCTGAGCCTCCAGAAGGAACCTGTTCTGCCCACAGCTGGGTTTTAGCCCTGGGATCCAAGTCGGACTCTGACCTGCAAATGTAAACGAGAACACATGTGTCTTGTAAACCTCTAAGCTGGTGACACGCTGTTGTCGCAGCTGCGGGAAACAGGTAACTGTCCTGCGTGGGCTGGTCCTCGTGGACTGCCAGCCGCTCCGGACGCCCGGGTCTCGGACGTCTCTGCCCATCTGTGCATACGTTTAAAGACACCCACTCGTGACTGCCTCCTTTAGCAGTTACTACCTCGCTCATCGGCCTCCCTCTGTCCTCCAGGGATGTCTTTGGAGACATTTCTACAATAAAACATGACTCTCTTTTGCAGCATAATTTACGTATGTTGTGTGGAAATATTCAAGGAAATGTTTTGCTCCAATAAAGCCATGTGAGTGTCCACTTCTGGCTGCCTGAGGTTTGAGATCTGGCCCAGAGATAAAATCTGAGCTCCTGGAGGTGAAACCCTGTCATTTTGTCATTTGTTATTTGAAAGAAGTCACTAGAAAAGAGACACCAGATGACCTCACTCTCGGGTGGAACGTGAACAGACAGAATGAAAGGAGCAGATGAAACGACCAAGGCTGGAACCGTTGCAACAGATCTGAGGTCACCGACAGGGAGCGAGGCGGATGGGGTGGGGGCACACGGTGGCGGAGCCCACTGGACACAGGAAGGACACTTGGTGATGTGGTGGAGGGAAGGGTGTGTGGACACGTGTCTGAGAAATGGGGAACCTACACATAGGAAATTATTTTAATGTGTAGAATAATTACTACAATAAAAAATATATTTTTAAAAACCTGAGCGTCTGTGCCCTGTGTGAGAACTTTTGGTCCGGCCCTGTCCTCCTCGGACCCGCAGGGACTGTCCTCGCCACCTTGGTTGTCCACCCGCCCACCCCCACACTCCCTGAGCGCCCAGGAGTTTCCAAGCGTTAGACGCTCAGCACATGTCGTTCCCCAGCCGAGAGGCCTCCCCTGGCTGGCAGCCCGCTCTTCCCGAACATTCTGCTCAACGGCCAGGTCCTCTCGGACGCACCTCCTGCCCGGAGATGAGCAGACGCGGTCGAGCAGAGGCTGTGAATTTTGCAGGCTGAGCTATGTGGTCTCCACCCCGGGCCGGACGGGCGAGGGGCCCCGGGAGCGCTGTCCCCTCCTGCTGGGCATAGTACGAGCGGCGTCGAAGGCGGTGCCTGTGCGCACTGCCCAGGCGCAATGTGTGGGCGTCAGTCACAAGGAAAGTGGGGCGCTCCGGCCAGGCAGGAAGCCTGTCTCCTTCCCAAGGGTGTTCCCTGAGCCTACGACCCTCAGAAGATGTGACTCTGACCCCAGGGGTGTGGGTGGCAAACGGGGTGCTGGGGAGGGCTGGGAGGTGACAGAGAAGGGGCCTGTGTGAGCCTCAGCTCCATCTCCCCCACCCTGAGTGTGCGCCAGCGTCCCTGGACGTCACGGACAAAGCACAGATCCAACAATAAAACAATTACGATCTCTAGATGGCGACCCCAGAGCGCGGGACCCGGGTGCCTTTCTGTGCGGTGCTCCTGCGACCACGCTGACCACATGCCAGGAAGCCAGCCCTCCAGCCACACTCTGAGTCGTCTGCCCAGACAGGGTGGGCCCGCGCCTGGCCTCCTGCTTCCTGAGGCTGCGGCCCTGCCCATCCGTCTGGCAGGCGAGCAGCTGCAGGCCAGGCCCCGAGATGCCAAGACCGTCTCTGTGAGGACTGAGCCTGCACGTCCTGGGCGGGCACCGTGAGCCCTGTGGTCCCTAGGGGACAGGGTACAGACGCGCTTGTCTCGTCCCCGCCGTCTGGCTGGTCCCAGCCATCCCCCCACGGCCCCTCAGCTACTCCCCCACAACGAAGGAACGGCTGTGGCAGGCCCTTTATCCTCATGAGGAAGTTGGGGTTCAGAGTTTCCAGGCCACAAAGCTGGCCAGGGGCACCCCACACTGTCAGACCTGCAGAGCCGAGCCCCTGCCAGCTGTCCCTCGGCCCGGCCCCTTCTCTGCATCTGCTTCCTGCCTGCTGCGATTGTCCCCCTGCCATATGTCCATTCACTAAACGCACATCCATTATTTAAGAGAAGTGGCCGCAGGTGCTTCCGAGGCGCTGATGTGCGGCCGCTGGGGCCAGGCGCCGCCTTGAGGTGCTCCTCGGACAGACGCCCGCCCCTGGGCTTCACGCCCCCTGCCCGTCTTCGTTTCTCCATCTCCCCTTTCCTCTTTGGGCGTGTTTCCCTGTTCATTAAACGTGTTTCTGGGTCGCGGCCTGCACTGTGCCGTTTGTCCTTTCGGCCTCCGGCACTGAGGGGCTGCCTGCAAACTCCTGTGGCCTCATCGGGCCCACCGACGTCTGCCGTAGGAGGGGCTGCGGGCCCACGGCACGGGAAGCCTGCATTCTTTATCTGCTTCCTCCCAGCCGGCTTGGTCCTAAAATAGGAATGCGGGCTGATGGCTCACAGCCCCAGTGCCCCTGTGGATGACCGGCTCGGACTGCTGGGGCCAGCGGGGTGGGGCGGCTAAGGGGGCTGGGCCACCTGAGCTGGAACCTGCTCTGCCAGTGCAGGCAGAGGGTCCTTGGGTCTGCGCCAGCTCTGGCCCTCGGGTCCCCACTTGTAGAGCAACTGATAGCAGCGACTCCACAAGGGGCGGTAGGAGGTTTAAATGGGTGATGCTCTAAGAATGGCGCCTGGCGCAGCTAAGTGCTTAGCAGTATTTGCTGAGGGAATGGCACTTCCCTCTCTCTTTCCCGAGTTCTAGAACCAATGAGGTTGGAGAAGTCGCAGGAGCTACAAGTAGGGGAGCTTCCAGGGCAGGGCTGACCTTGAGAAGAAGGCTTGACTCCCAGCCACCATCCCACAGCCCAGAGAGGATAAACTTGCTGCGGCCGACTTGCCAGGACCTGTCCCGTCATCTCCCTGGTCTTGCCCCCACCCGCTAAGGCTGCCACCACGGCAGGGGAGGTGGTCAGCAAGGGGAGGAGGGCCCTAGCCGGCTCCATGCTGACCCCCCACCTCCCCAACCCGTTGTCATCAGTTCCCTAGACAAGAGAGGGCGCGGGTGGGGGAGGACCACGGGTGGCCGTCACTTGTCAGCCCCTCCTGCGGGCCTTACGCCTGCCACACTGCTCTCTTCCAGAACAGTCTCATGAGGAAGGGCCATCGGTCTTCAGATAAGGCAGCCGGGGCTCTGAAGCATGAGGTGATATGGCCACGGTCACACAGCCAGGCAGAGCAGAGTTGAGTGGTGCCAGCTGCTAGGGTGCTGAGGCTCACGCCCTCTCCACTTCCTCCAGCCCCACCCGAGAGCCTGCATAGCACAGGTCTGCGTTCGTGGCTGGGGAAGGGACAGCAGGGCGGTGCCAGGCAGCATGCCCTGGCCCTGTTCTTGGGAAGAGACTGCTGTGCAGGGGTGCTGGGTTGGGGTGCAGATTGACAGGGCAGGTCCCTGAAGGACCTCCCAAGAGAGGCAGCCAGGCCCAGGTCCCAGCAGCTTTCTGCCTCTGAAGCCTGGACACAGCATGCCTGTCACCTGAGGGAAGTAGAGGGGAGAACAGGGACCCTGACCTGCCCGGGGCCAAGCTTTAGGAGGGCCCACACTGGCCCCAAGGCCCAGGCGGAAACCTGCAGTGAGTGGCTTTAACCTGCAGGCCAGGTTTCTGGACTTGGCAAGTGGCTGGAGGGCCAGGTGGGAACTATTACAACATCACTGGGCAGAGGTGATAGAGATGGAAGCCACGGGATAGATCAGAAAAGATTGGGCCGGAAGAGCCCCAGGGAGGAGTCAGAGGGGCTGGGAAGAGGCCTGGGTTCCAGGTGTGGGAGCAGCCTGGGGGAGGCGGAGGGCGTCCACCTGGGGCCTGTGTGCCCTTTGGGCCACCGTCTGGGACTTCAGGCAGAAGCCTGGCCTCAGGTCCAGATTTGGGGGTCACGGGTGCAGGTTGACCAGGGACAGTGAGTGAGGAACCACAGGGGGAGAGAACCACAGAGGCTGGAGAGGAGCTGGGTCTGGGACCTGGCCCCCACGAGTAGCTCCTGCCCCCAGGCCGTTCCCCGCCCCCAGGGTCCTGGCCCTCGGCAGGCCCAGGCCCATAGCTGACGCCTGTCGAACCTCTGCAAGTCAGCCCAAGCCCGCGTGGCCACTGCTTCTTTCCCCTCCCGCAGCCCGTGCTGTGCACGCGTGGAGGCTCGTGGGCAGCACTTGCAGCCCAGGGTAGCAGGTGGCAGGAGGCGGTGGGACAAAGACGTGTCCGCACGTGCCAGGCCCTGGGCATCCTCAAGGATGGCACGGACACGGGGTCCGCCGCGATGTGCTAGATCTTCCTGAGTGTCCATTTCTGCTTCCCCATCTTGCACGGCAAACACTGTCTATTTCTATGAGTTTTCGAAATGGCGTATCGTTGAACAGAAAAGCAACACGGGCTGACACATCCCTCCCAGCTCCCAATGTCTCTGTTCTCATCCCAGAACCGAAGACAAACAAATCCATATACTGAAAGACAAGCCACCCACTTGTAGCACAGTGGCAGGTTCCAGGATGACAAGCACACGGGGCCCCAGCTGGATCTAAATCCACGTCTTTTCCCATGTTCCCACTTTCGTGACACCTTGGCCTGCCCCCAGTTCCACCCGCTTTGCTCTGGATGGCCCCGGAAGGCCCGCTTCTCCAAGACGGACTTGGGCCCCACTCTCATCTACATAAACCTCAGCCAGTTCCCAGCACCAAGCGCCTTGCGTTTGTTTGCTCTCGGAGTGTGTCTGCTGCCGCCAGCAGTCTGTGCAGGTGGGGAGTTCCCTGCAGCCTGGCTTTAAGGAAGGCAAAACGATTTCTCTATTGACCACTCGGGACCGGCTTTGCCACTGGTGTGAGAACAAGACAGGTCCTTGCCTTTGCAGGGCTGGGGGGTAGGGGGCGAGTAAAAGTCTGTCATGGACTAAAGTCACCTTTTGTGAATTCATCATCCTGAACTAAAGGGGCCATCTTGGAGCTCATCTCAGTCTTTCAACAGATCAGGTGCGCAGACCAGGTGCGGGGCTGAGGAGGGTGAGTGACCGCAGGAGACAGACAGCCTGTGGGTCCCCACGTTCAAATGCATACGGTTCAGCCTGGGGACAGACCTTCCACTTGGGACCAGAGAGTGGCTGTCCATGGAGTGAGCCAGGGTCCCAGCTCTTTTCCTGTGCCTGAGCATAGGTGGCATTTCCACCCAGCTGAGTCACTGCTTTTTGTTTTGTTTTTTTTCCAGCTGGAGGTGGTAATACCCATGACACCAAGCCCAGAGTTCCTTCCTCCTGTGTGTAGGTGACGCTGGGCTGCCAGCTAAGAAATGAGCCTTTTCATAGACTTCTGCATCCCTGAAGCCCAGGTCTAGACCGCACAGAGGCCTGGGCATGCTGGGGGAATTGCACACATGTGTGCAAAAAGGCTGGCCACATTTTCTTGAGACAAAAACAGGAAGCTAGGATGGCAAAAACAGGATGAATTATACGCTGGTGACTAAGGGGAGGGGAGGAGGCAGAGCAATCCGAGCAGGAGCAGAGCAGCCAGGCCAGAAACAAGTAAGTGCTATGCGATGCCCATTGGGGATCCCATAGTAATAAAATGTGGTCCAGCAGAACTTTATGCAAATGACCAGGGTTTGTGAAAAGAATTTTGGCACCTTAGGTGAAAATCAAATTTGGTGCCCATGTAAGCCCCGCTCTAAATGCCCTGCCTAAAACACATGCTGTTTTAACCATCCCAGTGCCAGAAATACCCGATAACCCCCACAGAAGCAGACAGCTCCCCAGTGCTGGAGATAACCCCCACAGTACTTACCTGCAGCTCGACCAACTGCAGTATTCTCTCCCTTTGAAGAAAGAGGCATGGGGGTCGGGGTAGGAATCCTCTTCCTGCGGCTCCTGTTTCCTCACAGAGGCGGGGACAGCAGTAGCAGCCCTGGCCCACTGCAGTCAGTGCTGGCAGGAACCATCTTTAGCGTGGGACAAAAGGGACAGCTGCTTTTGGGCCCCCATCACATGGGGCCCGGGGCAACTCAGCTGCCCCTTTGGCCCGGCATTAAAGATGGCTCCGATTTATCAAAAACAGGACAAAATTGACCGTTATATGAAAATGATGGGATGGTTGGGAAATATGAAAAACTGTACTGTCCGATTTCAAACAGTGCATAGGGTCAGCCTTGGTGTCAAGGGCCACTAGCACTTTAGCTCCTGTGTTCAACCAACAGGTGTTTGAGTGTCGCCTCTCAGACCAGTGTCTGCAGGGACAGGCTGCCCACTCTTTCTTCTGCAGACACTGCTCACTCCTCAGGAATGACAGGGACCTCATGGCAGAGACAGAGGAACTCGGCTAGGGAGCTGAAGTCACAGTTCTAATGCTAAGGAGTTCACTGTTTAGGCAAGTTGAGAAACACAAAAGCAAATGGGACTTCAACTTCCCCTCAGGCACTCAACAAATAATGCATTCAGCATGGTGTGGTCCCATCTTGGCTGGGTTCTGCCAGGCCTCCTGTTGCCCCAGACACCTCCGGTGCTAGTTTGCTGATGCCCCAAAGAGTCACTTCTTTGCCAGGCTTCAGTTTACCCCTACTGTGAGCATGCTGGTTACCGATCGTATTGGTGTCAATGTTGCAGGAATGGCTAATGTTAATGTGCTCAGCGCTACCACCTGCGGAGGAGCTGGGTTCCAGGCATAGTGCCGATGACAGGGAGGTCAAAACCGCCTTCGGGAAATGCCCGAGCTCTTTGCCCAAGCAAAAGTTTGGTACAGAATGAGTATTTGCATAGAGTGAATTTCATTTTGTTGGACTCAAATAGAGCTTGGTTTCAAGGTACCGCGTGGGGTCCCTGAATGCAGAGTCAGGGAGAGATGGGCAGTAGTTCATCATCCCACTGGAAGAGATACAAAGAGCAGAGATCACATTAACATGTACTAAAACAATTAGGAAGTGACGAGTGTGGACTGTTGGTTGGTTTTAAGTAGAATGTATTTCATTGGCAGGAAGGAGAGGGGGCCAGGAGATGATAGAGCTAGTTACAAGGTGCCTTAGGAGCAGAGAGGACTGCATCAAATCTAGATGGGGAACTGGGGTGTGGGCTTCCTGGAGGAGTTGACACCTGAGCTCAGTGAGAAGGATGATGGTAAGAACTGGCCAGACCAAGAACAAGGACCTGGGCCTAGAAAGTAGCAGGGACAGCAGGAGAAAGCAGAGAAGCTGAGGAGGATGGCAAGTGATTGACAGGTGGAGCTGAGAGATTGTACGGTCGGGTGGGTGAGAGATGCCAGAGCCTGGGCAGAGGCCAGATTCAGAAGGGCTGGTGTCAGGGGGCTGAGCCTTGGGACTCACGCAGGCTGCAGAGTGAGGCTTAGTGGACTCCAGCCTGGCCAAGGCAACTGGGAACAAGACACAGGGACACAAGGATCAGCCCCAAATTTTTCTAGGTCTGTCTGGAAAGTGCCTGGTTGCTTGATTCACCCAAGGTAATTCCCATTCTTCGCTGGGCTCTGTCCAGAGTGCCTGTGCTTCCCATATGCCTCTGCTGCTGATCTCTGATGCCATGAGTGAGTTGCTTACTGTGTTGGCCTCAGTCCCCTCAGGGTGGTCACAGGGTGTCCCCACATGGGTGACACGGTCAGGGCGATGCCCTCTGCAGGGTGTGACTTCCAGGGGAGTGGGTGCAAGCCTTGCCGTGTGATTTATTTCTGGTCCTAGTGCTTGGGAACCCGCCCCACCCGGCTGCCAAAGTAAGTGCAGAGCCTGGGGTCTTCACACGCATTCATTCTCCGGAAAGGTTATAAACGACTCTGGCTTTGGCTAGATAACTTGAAAGAAAAGAACTTTATCACCATCACGGTTAAGTGCAATTGCCTAAAGTGGAAGATGAAAAAGAAAATAGCCCAAACCAAAGAAGAAATGATGTTTCAGAAAAAGCAGAGGCAGGAGACAGGAGGATCACTTCACTGTAAAGTGACGGCATGTTCAATGACATGATTGCTGGTTTCTGGGTTGTTTGGGGTTAGAAAGAGGCAGGTGTACATGCAGCCAAGCAAAAAGCCATGCAGCTGGGAGCAAAAGGTGTGACTAGGGGTGTCTCTTCATCTCGCTGCGCCTCAGCTTTCTCATTCATAGAATGGGACAATAATGCCATCCAGTGACGGTGCCAAGAGTATCATTTCCTCTGCCTTGTATCTAACTGTGCTCACAAAGTTGTAGCCACGACCATGGAGAGTCATACAGAGGCAGCCACAAGCAGGAGCTGTTAAAGACTGAACAGGTACCAAGAATAAATTTCATTTTGTTGAACTCAAATAGAGCTTGGTTTTAATGTCTTTGTCTTAATTCAAATCCCGACTCTGTCACCTCATTCAAGGACATGGTGCCCACACAGACAGTGCTGTGCTGTCGCTCAGCGTTAACAACAGGCTCTCGGAAGAGGGAGCACCCTGGTGGGGAGTGTTTGCTCATTTCCACGTCTGCCTCTTCCCGCCACGGCCAACGTCAAGGTCCCACGTGGGGTCCCTGAATGCAGAGTCGGGAGAGGTGGGCGGTAACTCGGCTTTCATTCCATCGCCGATCCCCGAAGAGGTACAAGACAGAGATCACCGTAACATGCGCTAGAATAATTAGGAAGTGATGAGTGTGGACGATTGATTTGTTTTAAATCCAATGTACTTTATTATAAATCCATGGCATTTGAAATTTTAAAAATTTGCTTATCAACATCTTTCAGTGAAGTGACATTGGCTTATACCGGCCGGTGCAACCTCACTGGACAGTGTGTGCGAGATCACGACCAGCCACCGTCCGCTTTCTATCCCATTCAGTTTGCCCACCTACTACCTCCCTTCCCTGCCATGACCATATTTTCTTCTCATAATCTAGATACCTTATCCGGTGTTGTCAGCTCGTTTTACTTCTTGTTTTCTTCTTCAGTTTCAGCTTTTTATTTAGACATCTGGATACATTTCCATGGAAAGCCTGGTTTCCACTCACCACCTTGCAAGGGACCCCCCTTCCTTGTGTAATTTGATTTTGAATAGTGGATTTTCACAAGGGCCCAGAATCCTGACACTAACAGTGGGCGTAGCTGATCGCGACATAACTCACACTCCGTGGAGCCTGGTGTCTGCTGAGAGCTCAGTAACCGTGTCTCTTTCCTCCCGCTCTGACGTCGTCTCATTGATATTCGGGCCTCGGGGAAACTACAAGCACCAGAGTCTGGAAAGTTATGTGGCGGAAAGTTACGTGAGGATGGCAGGGGTGGAGGGGAAAGCCGGAGAAGCCAGTACAAGCTGGAGCCTGGCTGGAACCCAGGGGTTCCAGAACTTCAGAGAGGGAGAAACTCCAGCGGTGTCATGGGGCTGCTCTAGTCCCCTTCCCGCAGCAAGTGGACGGGACGTGTGTCCCACCAGAGAAAGGACAGAGCGCCCCCTTCAGTCTCCACGGCGGGCAATGAGGTCACGTGACCGAGCTCGGCCACTTAGCAGTCCCTGCTGGGATTTTTGACCCTTGAGCTAATGGTGGGAAGACAAGGTGGAAAAAAGTCAGCTGGTGATATGCGCCCACTCAAGGGGGCTCCTTCTCTGATCATTTCTCCTGCCTGGACCCCAGAAGGCTGCTGGGCAGTGTCTGTTCTGTTCCCTAGTGGCTGGCTGGCAGCCCTCTGGAATCCTTTCTGGGACGTCTTCCTGGTTGCCTCTCCAATTTCATTCTCAATTTTTTTTTTCAGACTATAATTTGCTGTCTAAAATTCTCCACTTCTCAGCCTCCCTTCACACCGCTATGTCCATATGATTAGTTTCCTGCCAAAGGGATGTGTATGTGCAAATATTGGCTTGGGCTTTCAGGAGAGCATGCCATCTGGTCCTTCCTGCTTCTTCCTTCCTGCTGCTTGGAATGCGGAGGGAATGACTGGAGCTCCAGCAGCCATCCTAGACCATGAGGTGGTCTGGGGGTGGAAGTCATGTACAGAGAGGCAGAGACATAGAAGAAGCCTGAGACTCTAATGAACGTTCAGAGTCTCCACACCTGTTCTTGTCTTCCTAGCTCTGGACTTGGTTTATGTGACAGAAACTCCCCCACATGCGTCCATATTGCATCTGCTAATCATAGCGGAAGTGAATCCTCCGGATATACCTCCCGGTAAAACTCCTGTGGTGTAAAATCTCCAGGGTTAGTGTCTGCAGCTGACAACCTCAGAGTCGAGTCCTTACAGACTCACATTCCCATTTGTTCTCTCCCTGCTAATCTCAAAGCCCCATATTTATACCCAAAATGTTGCGTTTGCATTGTCAATGTCCCAGCTGAACCTGCATGCCGCCCCAAGGACAGATGCTCTCACACTGCGTCTGTGCTGTGCCCTTTCCAGGGATGTCCCCCGCCCGCCCCCCAGCATTGCCTGTGACAGCCTGGCTTGGCAGCTCTCTCATCGTGACCCGTTTACTTGTCTGCTCCCACCGGCCCGGGGCAAGCTGGTGCTGAGTGTGTTGTGCACACCGCCTGGGGCTCAGGGTGAGCCATGCAAACATCCTGGACAGGCCAGGTGGGCACAAGCTTTATACCGAGATCATCACTCTCGCCCCACGGGCCTGCTGTCCATGCGGCTCTTTTCTTGCAGGGGGATTTCGATCGTCCTCCAAGCTGAGTGCCTGGAGGCATCTCTGCGTGCCATGCCAGACCCAAGGATTTTGAATGGATGAGTTACAAAGGTCCCCAAGAGCAACACGATTCATAAAGTGGTGCTGGAGTATAATCCAAAGTCACACACGAAAGTACGTGAGTCTGGACTGATGAAATGGTGGAATCGGTGAACCAGAAGTGACACCTCTGCTACACAGAGGAGCTCCAACGAGGGCCTGTCCCTACTCTGTGCTCACAGGGCAGCAGCTGTCTCCCACTCTTCCAGGGCACGTTTCACACAGGGCCACGCCTCCAAAGCTTACAGGGAAGGCTGGGAAGCGGGCGAGAGAAACCTCCAGGGTTGACACCCGACAAACAGATCCTCAGCCAGGGCCAGAGCCAACATCGACAACACAAAGTCAGGCTGAGAGAAGGACCTCTTTCCATGTGATGAGAAGGGCACTCTCCCTCTGTCTTCTTCCCCCAACCCCCAAACCATCACCCCATCTAATCACCAGAAAAGCATCAGAGAAATCTGAACAGTGGAATCCTCCAAAATGGCCCACCAGTGCTCAAGGTGGTCAAGGTCACCAAAAAGAAATAGTCCCAGTCAAGGGGAGCATAAGGAAAGTGATCTCTAAGTGCCATTGGTGTCCCAGATGGGACCGTGACATAGAAAGAGGACATTAGGGAAAGGTGGCGGGACTGTGAATAAGCTATGGGCTTTAGCTCCTGCCCACAGCAGTCCTGGCTGGTGCATTGGAACCGATACAGCACAGTAAAGAAGATGTCAGCTGAGTGGGGAGCTGGGCACAGGGTGGATGGGACTCTCTACTCTCGTCTCAAAATCTAAAACTGTCCTAAAAATAAGGTTTATTAAATAGAAAAAATAATGTCTCCAAGACACTTTGGGGAGGCACGACAATCTGGTTTGTGACCGGGTGCGAGCTTACTAGGAGCACGCCACTCTAAAAGTGACGCTGGCTCCCTGAAGGGAGGCGGGAGCGGGTGCTCACGGCAGGTGAGGTCCCCAGGGAGACATGCCCATGTGCCGGCTGGCCAGGGGTGCGTGTCAACCGTGCCTGGCACCCCCCCACCCAGGACCGCGTGAAATGCAGGCAGGGGTTGCTCTGGGGTGGCAGCGGGCCCTATTCCCAGAGGAAGGGGGAGCGGAGGGGGCCTCTCTGTCACCCCTCTTTGGTTTGGTCTGTGCGAGGCTAGCGCTTCCCCTGGTTCCCTGGTGGGCGAGGGGCCTGAGCCTTGGCCCCTCGGAGCCGCGGAGGCTTTGATCTAATCTGCGGGAAATGAGGTGGGCTTTTGTCTAGAGATGCCGAGGGGGCAGGATGGGGTCCCTGGGCAGAACTGTGTGAGAGGGGGCTCTAGACTTGCAAGATGGAGAATCCTCAAGAAAGAGGCCTCCGTCAGTCGGAAGCTGAAGTTTCAGGTTCAGTCCCTCTGGTTTGTGTGCGTGAAAAAGTGCAACGTGCGGACTTCCAGGGTAGTCACCGCTGTGAGACACCGTGTCCCAGCAAGCAGCGGCTCCCAGAGCTGCGTGCGGCCGTTGAAGACTGTTTGGTGACGTCTGACATCCCTACTGCTCTAAACGCACACACGTGCACAACAGGCAGCGGTGGCGCGCATGGTCTTTACGTGGAAGCCACATGCATGAGGAGTGAGCCATTCTTGACACTGGTGACGGGGAGAAAGCCGCATACTAGACCGCAAGTCCTTTTCTTTTCATAAAAATTTAAGTGTGACTTAATTACAGTTTCAACCTTAGACTTGATATAGAATCTGGACAGACATGAATTGTAGTTCATATTTAACTTTTCATCGGCTAGAACATTTAGAATAGAAATAAAACAACAGAAACAAATGATTCTTTTATAACAAATGAAATATATATCTTTCATTGCTTACATTGCCTCTATTGTGTATGTTTTTGGTGAAAACAGACTCAAATGTGTGTCTTTGAATGCAGTTGTGTCTTATGTTTTAATCT
The DNA here is from genome assembly GCA_004363575.1 of Solenodon paradoxus. Lineage (NCBI taxonomy): Eukaryota > Metazoa > Chordata > Mammalia > Eulipotyphla > Solenodontidae > Solenodon > Solenodon paradoxus. Next base: position 48,432 of record RJWH01006754.1, read on the forward strand.
TTACAACGAAGCTGCTGAGTGTGGTGTGTGGTGGCATCTTGGCTGTCGGCACAACGTCACCGGTTCGTAGGGAAATAAGGATGGGAGTTAAGACTCTTAGAAATTTTCAGAGCAATTTGCACAGTTGTTTCATGGCTTTTTCTGACTCTAACCATAAAAAAGAAATCAGGGCTTGTATTTTGTACGTCTCTGCTTTTTCAAAGTCTCGATTATCTCCAGCAGTTAATTTTTGTTGCGTTGTACAGCAGTATCAGTCTACAATGGACTGGAAGAAAAAGGAGCTGGTCCAAGGCCACAGGGAGTTTGTGAAGTGCTTTCCAGACTAGGATGGAAACAGAAAGTGCGAAAGCGGAACTCACAGAAGATAAGAAGGCAGAGAGGGTGGAAGTGATGGGAAGTCTTCAGAAGAGCAGTTTACTTAACATTTTAGAAGCTAGAGACAGTGGAAGCGAGAGCCCCATGTCCAGTAGGGCCCCACCAGTGCAAGCAGAACATTGCTGGGGCGAGTGTTGTGGGGCGAGTGTTGTGGGGCGCAGGTGAACACGGACTGAAGCAGTGACTGTGGTCAACAATGTGACTTCTGTCCATTGCGTAACAGGCACAAGTCCGATGCAGCCCCCGCCCGGTCCTTAATAAAGGCAGCTGTCCTGAGTATCACCTGGCAGCAGCATGCAGACATCATCTGGAACCTGCCCTGGTCTCCCTTGGGTCAGGGACAGGGTGCGCAGTCGCTGAGTATAACTTCCCAGCCAGACAAGCTGGGTTCGAATCTCTGCCACTTACTTGCTGGGCAGACAAGCTGGGTGGTCATCACTGCCCAGCCTCAGTTTACCCACCTGTAAAGTGTGCACCCTAGTTCTTATCCACAGAGGTTGTGGACATGAAATGAGCTAATAAATGCATCGGGGTAGCATTTCCCAGACAATGTGGCGCTTCTCTACAGGCAGGTGAAGGGCAGTGGATGCGTGGGTACCTGGTAGAGGTGGAGGAACTCTGACTTGTCCCCTCAGCTGCTGGTGCAGGATCAGAGGGTGCTCAGGTCAGGAGGGGCGGGGGTCGGCCCTGGCAGGACCTGCCGAGCAGCATATGGGAAGATCTTCTGCACATGTGCATGCGTGTGAGAAAGAGAGAGAGAGAGAGAGAGAGAGAGAGAGAGAGAGAGAGAGAGAGAGAGAGAGAGAGAGAGAGAG